>JAOTOM010002455.1:0-57500 GCA_034440615.1 Ashinkailepas kermadecensis
AACCCTCAGCGGACGTCAAATAGTTCAGGCCGCGGAGGCTGAGTGGGCTTAGACTTCGGGTCCAGCATAACTCAGCCGAAGGACGTCCTCAGCAGGCGCTGTCGACCGCGAGTCGTTCAGGCGCGTGGCAGCTCACGCACGCTCAAACATTCAACACGCCATAACGACACGAGTCTGTAGTCGTTGGTCTAATTCTGGCCTCGGGCACATTTATTCTCGGCTGACTCCTGTGCAGAATATTTGAGCGGCTGGTGGGCGGTTGGCATTTACTGCAGTTGCGCTTGCCAACGAGCTGGCTGTCACGTGGCTGAGTCCACGGACGAGCTGCGCTTTCAGCTGGCGGCACGGCGCGTGCCAACCGATCATACGCCTCCCCTCGTTTTGTTGCCGTGAACAAACGGGCGGCGAAACGACGCAGCTGGCAGACACCATCCGCAATCTGCTCTTCGTCAACTTGACAATGAGAACAATGTGGACAACTTTACCCTGCGGCAATGAGGACATCAGGTTGTGGCTCGTTCGCTGCTTATAACTATTTTGTGGTGCGTTCGGTCGTTCTGCAAAAAATGTGCCATCCAATGAGCTCCGGTGGCCCCAATGCTGACCCGTGCCAAAATGTTATATGTGTTGCTAGAATCGCACCCAGACCTATGCAACGATAGTTGATGTGTGATGTGGATGCTTTAGACCGGGAGAGGGAGGGATAGTTGCTTCATCTCAGGCGCCATGGGAATCCGCCTGATCACCTACACTGGCATCGACCGCTTTATTGGTCAGCCGTCATTATATAGGCTAAGCACGAAGTCCGGTCTGATGCCATTCCCAGAGGGTGAACCTTTCCCTACATTGTCAAAGCAGAGTCCTTTTCACCGGACTGAGGAACCTGAATTGCTCTACTTTGTGCACAAGTGCTCGGGGAGAAGCCTGACGCTGAGAGGGGAAAGCCTGTCATGTGTCCAGGCGGCCTGCAAACTGTCAGAGACCAATAACACCCCTTTGTGCATCCAGTGTCGCGGTGGAGGCGTTCCTGCGACTGTCAGAAACTAAAGCCACCTCCTTGTGCATCCAGTGTCGTGCGTCTCAATGGACTACCAAAAACAAATCGCTCTGCCTCGATTCCCAGTTGTGTACGCTCGACCTGACTGCGTCTCACACCCGCGCGTTCATCAGCGGCCGTCGAACCCTACAGCTCTCCTGACGACGCGCAGCCATTCTCGCCGACAGACAGACAGACATACAGACAGACAGACAAACAGACAGACAGGCGGACAGACGGGCAGAGACGAGCGGACGTCCATCGGACGTGTTTAATTCGGCGCCTACCGTGGCGTCAAGTAGCAATATCGCGGGGCGGAACTGCCAACAAAGCTGGCGCGCTGGCGCTGTTTTCGCCCGGCTGCGGCGCCAATCGTGATCGGCGCGACTGGGAGCCGGGCCGAGTGCTCGCTCTGCCGCACAAAGAGCCCGATCGTTGACCGAACCGATTACATTCTGCACACCCGACCGCCGGCGCCCGCCCGGAGGAGGAGCTGGCGCGCTCGCTCGCGCCACACACACCGCAGAGCGGCGCGGCACCGTCTCCCGGCGGACGGTGCGCAAGTGAAGCACGTCCGGTCTGGTGCCGGAGGTCGGCCGCCGGCCGCGACGTGGACAATGGTCGGCCGCGCCGGCCGCCGCCCAAATAACAGGCTCATATCACCATTCCGGCTCGTGCCTGCCGACCGGACGTGATCGGCCGCGCCGTAGTTATTGGCGGCCTGACGAGCCGCCCCCGGGTATCGCAGTACGCCGCACGCCCATCGAGCGCGGCCGCCGGCGGCTCTCATGACGCCCTGGTCGGTGCCAGCCGCGCGCCGCCCCCTCCCCCTCCCCGCCACCCTCACGGCTGGCGCTGGTCAGTTGTTGGCGGCGGGCGGGCATGCGGCAGGGTGTGCGTGCAAGCGCGCACGCGGAGCGCTGGCGCACAAAATGTGTCCCAAGAAATGCTAAGTGTTGCCGGCACGACCGCGACGCTTCTGTTGGCACGGCCGAGTGCAGCGCGACGGCATCCGACTGTGGGTGTATTGTGTGTCGGCGGCATGCTATACAGAACAGCTGTAGAACACGTCTGCATGTGTCACCCTACAGGCGCATCCAAGGGCAGGCCCTGCATCGACGGCTAAAGCATAGACTGACGGACTGTCGTTGTGGTGAGGTGTGATGAATACTGAAATCTGAATTCGCTGAATGCACCTCGGCACAAGAGAACATTACTGACAACATCAAACAGGACTTCCGTCACAGCACGATATCAAACAACTACTCAAAGATCCGTATGCTTTACAGGTCATGGCTGCAGAAGGCACGAATACGGAGCAAACACAAATTGATGGCCGAAAATTACATCACGTGTCACGATCATCAAGCCGCGAAACAAAATATGCGCCAAGCAACGTACACCCGTCAGAAAATAGAAACTGCGGCAAACCGCACCAAAGAAAATAGAACGGCACACTGGTCGCGAATCAGACATCACCTGCCCGTGAATTCTCGAAGCATTGAAATGTTGCGGCCGCCTTGCGACATCCCAGAGCAGGCGCGCTGAAATTGGACCGGGCCGCCCCACTCACGTACGCCGAGCACGACTGCTCACCATCATTGGCCACCGAGAACGTGCCAACACCATTCCTCCGCCGCCGTGGCTCCCCTGGAATTTCACCATCTAAGCGTTATCGACTAATGTTCCGCCGAATTCGATGTAATCTTAGACTTCTCCCACATTTACGGTTCCCGGGCTGATCAGGTGACCGTTTGTGAAATTCATTTAGGCGGGTATATGTGTGAAGTTGGATGTGCAGACATGCAATTAAAACGTACCGTTTGGAGCCGTTCGCGAAAGGTTTCCGTTCAACAATAGCCGATGTAATTTTAGGAGTATGAATTCCGGATGTACTTCGCGCAAAATCCATGGGTCTGTTGTACATGAGTACGCTTAACTCGGATGTAATCCATGGGTCTGTTGTACATGAGTACGCTTAACTCGGATGTAATTTCTGTTCAGCTAGCGCAACCTAATTTTCCGCTAATGTTTATGCATATGCTTAGTCGGGTCTGCATCGCACCTCGGCTTCCTCTGCGTTACGCGCTAAGCTAGAACATTTGACTACCAGAGCAGTGGTGAGGCCTGCGAGGAAAACTAGATGCCATACCATAAATAGCTCGGACAAGCATCACATTCTAAGCTGATGTTGACAAGCCTATCCAAGTCAGGATATGAGGTTGGTTTCATGGCGAATTCGGACATTTCTGACGCGGCAATTAATCGCAGAAGCTGAACACAGTTACTGTTTCAAACAAACATGGTAGGCTGTAGGGAGATTGGAAACTTCCATACCTGTCTGGTGATGCGCATCTTACTAATATTTTCCAAGATTTCAGTGCGACACTTATGGTTGTTTGCAACACTTGGCGGCATTTTTCGCTCAAACTGACGATTTTTAAATCTCATGTAATAGCCACAGACAAGCATGGCTAGACAAGTCCATGCCATAGGCAGTCAGCACCTCAGCAGACAGGCAAGCTGTAATGCAAATTGACGCGACGACACTTTCAAAAAGGGACTGTTTGAAGGTGTTGGCGCGGCATTTCGCATTTATTTACAAGATTCACCTTACCATTGTGTTGACGTGTAGCAGGTAGCCGGACCGGTACTGAACCTCACCCCGCCCTCGCCGGCAACCGGACCAGTACCGGACCTCGCCTCCCTCCGGTGGCTGGACCAGTACCGGACTTCACCTCCCTCAGGCAGCCCGACCAGTACAGGACCTCACCCTCCGGCAGCCGGACCAGTGCCGGACCTCACCTCCCTCCGGCAGCCGGACCAGTACCGGACCTCACCTCCCTCCGGCAGCCGGACCAGTACCGGACCTCACCTCCCTCCGGCAGCCGGACCAGTACCGGACCTCACCTCCCTCCGGCAGCTGGACCAGTACCGGACCTCACCTCCCTCCGGCAGCCGGACCAGTACCGGACCTCACCTACCTCCGGCAGTTGGACCAGTACCGGACCTCACCTCCCTCCGGCAGCCGGATCAGTACCGGACCTCACCTCCTTCCGGCAGCCGGACCAATACCGGACCTCACCTCCCTCCGGCAGCTGGACTAGTACCGGACCTCACCTCCCTCCGGCAGCTGGACCAGTACCGGACCTCACCTCCCTCCGGCAGCTGGACCAGTACCAGACCTCACCTCCCTCCGGAAGTCGGACCAGTACCGGACCTCACCTCCCTCCGGCAGCCGGACCAATACAGGACCTCACCTCCCTCCGGCAGCCGGACCAGTACCGGACCTCACCTCCCTCCGGCAGCTGGACTAGTACCGGACCTCACCTCCCTCCGGCAGCTGGACCAGTACCGGACCTCACCTCCCTCCGGCAGCCGGACCAGTACCGGACCTCACCTCCCTCCGGCAGCCGAACCAGTACCGGACCTCACCTCCCTCCGGCAGCCGGACCAGTACCGGACCTCACCTCCCTCCGGCAGCCGGACCAGTACCGGACCTCACCTCCCTCCGGCAGCCGGACCAGTACCGGACCTCACCTCCCTCCGGCAGCCGGACCAGTACCGGACCTCACCTCCCTCCGGCAGCCGGACCAGTACCGGACCTCACCTCCCTCCGGCAGCCGGACCAGTACCGGACCTCACCTCCCTCCGGCAGCCGGACCAGTACCGGACCTCACCTCCCTCCGGCAGCCGGACCAATACCGGACCTCACCTCCCTCCGGCAGCCGGACCAGTACCGGACCTCACCTCCCTCCGGCAGCCGGACCAATACCGGACCTCACCTCCCTCCGGCAGCCGGACCAATACCGGACCTCACCTCCCTCCGGCAGCCGGACCAGTACCGGACCTCACCTCCCTCCGGCAGCCGGACCAGTACCGGACCTCACCTCCCTCCGGCAGCCGGACCAGTACCGGACCTCACCGCCCTCCGGCAGCTGGACCAGTACCGGACCTCACCTCCCTCCGGCAGCCGGACCAGTACCGGACCTCACCTCCTTCCGGCAGCCGGACCAGTACCGGACCTCACCTCCCTCCGGCAGCTGGACCAGTACCGGACCTCACCTCCCTCCGGCAGCCGGACCAATACCGGACCTCACCTCCCTCCGGCAGCCGGACCAATACCGGACCTCACCTCCCTCCGGCAGCCGGACCAGTACCGGACCTCACCTCCCTCCGGCAGCCGGACGCGCCTCAGGCGGCTCAGCCGCGCCTCGCCGGCCGCCGAGAACGGCACCAGGAAGAACTCGTACTGGTGGCCGGCACGCAGCCCATCCAGCTGGTGCGAGTCGCCGCCGCCGCGCAGCACCGTCACGCACCGCACGACCGGCGCCGCCTCGTCAGCCGGCCCCGGCTGACGGACGTAGCACACGTAGAAGCCGTCCACCTTGTGCCGGTCGGACGCCTGCCGGACGATACAGGGTCAGACCTCCACCATCCACTGCAGCATGCGTAGCAACCGTCCACATTGTGCCGGCCAGACGCCTGCCGAGCGATACAGGATCAGACCTCCACCATTCACTACGGTGGGTGGCGGAGACGTCGATTATAGCGGAGGCTGGCCCTCGATCACCTGTGTTGAGAAGATCAGACTCATCAGTGCTACTGCTTCTCCAATGTTCATGCTGCATGCTGCATGCTGAAGATGACATATCGATGAATAGTTTACATTTTACTGTAATAATCGAAGTCCCTGATCATCAGGGACAGATACAGAGAGGACTGGAGGCATGTGGTCTCTCTCGCATCCGCCCGCGGATAGGTGACGCCCCCCTGACAGGGAAAAAGCTCCACCGTGAGACGGCTCGAGTGCACCACACTCTCACCTCGCTGAATATATTTATAACCAAAGGCTAAGGAAGGACTTCCAGCTAGATAAAGCTCGAATGCATCACTCCCTCTCCGGTCAAAGCATATATTCAGCCAAGGGAACCCCTTCAGAAACTTTATAAGTCACGCCCTACCAGACCAGGTCCTCCACCTCTTCACTACAATGGCAATTTCTGGATCAGCCCCTGCTGCTCATGTGTAATAGTAACCATTCAGACAATGGATAGCTTAATAACCACAACGTTACCTGAATCTCTTTTCATTTGCTCCAGTCTGTTATGTGATTTCTGCGCATGTTTTGCCTTTGCAAAAATAAGAGGAAACTGGCACTGATTAATTATCGAAGCTAGTATCTAGTCGACAAAGAATCGCTATGTCGCTAGGTGAAGTTCGTGTTACCGATTTGATTTGATTTATTATGGACTGAATTGCCCATATATATTTTGCAACTGATATGACATGTTATTCATTCGGTAAGTTGGCCTTGAGGGAGCCCACTGATGTCCATGTCCAGGTGTCGAAATCGGGTGCAGTATCGTTATTTTGTCTCTAGCGTTACGCTGCCGTGTTTGATGAGTAGGATGATTATTTCCTTCCCGTAATACAGCACAAGCAGCAGATTGACTCTGCAGCAACGCTAGAGCGGGTTTCCTCATTCATTGTTACCCACCACGCACTCCTCTCTATCTAGGAAACTGTAAAGAGACCTACAGAGACGACACGTGCAGGACAAGTAAAATCAAGGACTCGACCTGGATTTGTCATGGAATCGTGATGTTAAAGAACACTTAATCCTTAGTCCTTCCGATCACATCCTCACACCCCGTCTCACTGTAGAGTCCTTAAAGAGTCTAACGTCCAATCTAAGCGTTGCACGAAAATTAACGGGACACCATTGTAAAGCTCGGGACGAACAGGGTCCGAAAATAGCATTGCTTTTTATCTGGGATAATCTTTAAAATCAAAATCGCAGTTTTTAGAACAATTGATTGTTCAAAAAAATGTTTTTTTTTTCATGTTAGGATAATTTAGGTCGTGCAATACAACTCTGACACTATTTAGGCCATGATAACTCGAAATAGATAATAAGAGCAGCATTGTCTAAATAGGCTAAGCCTATATTGAACACCTTTTCGCGACCTGACCCGAGGTCAGGTCGCGAAAAGTCCATTTGACGGCCACTTGACTGAAGTCAAGCAAATTTGATTCGGAACGTCTCCTGATGCTTCTGCATGCATACCAATGTAAAATGGTGCTAGAAGAACATGAATATTATACAAATTGGAAAATTGATCCAAATTTGGCCGAAATTGGCCGTGATCTCAGGTCACTGATTTTACCTTAAACAAAACTCCCAGATATACGTGTTGGAGGCATTGCCTAATTGCACTCACGTAGCACGTTTCATTTCAAAATCTCTACATGTATGAGCTTCGATCCTCAAACATTTTTGGAAGCCATCCTTTTTACCTGAGCTAGGTTAATAGCCGTACATGACCACAGGTTGAAATTTTGAAACCAGACAAAAAGGATTAAGATAACGGTATATAAAATTTTGCTGCGCTGCACGCCACCATTTTCCCGCTTTCGCGGGAAAACCTTAGGGTGGGGGTTGGCGAAAACGTCCCCCGCAAGACGGGGAGGATTAATGGACAATGATGAGGTAACCCGGGTCCAAATATCGAGACAGATCATTTTCCGAACCTGCGATTGTACGCTGTCCTCCTTCACCAGGAATAGCTTCAGCAAGGCATCGTGTTTTTAATATCATAAATATGGAGTGGCTGTGTTGGGTGCAACGTACTGCGAGTTGGATATGACATCACCAAGAATACAAGAACAACAATGGCACCACAATATCATTTCAGGCGGTTTGTGACCAATGACGTCGATGCGCCCTAAAGCCTGATGCGCCCTAAAGCTGGCTTACTTAGACATCACAATATCTACGATGTGTCTGTAGCGTTTACTTCGAAAATATGACAGGTAGCCCCGGAACATCGTCAAATGATTCTGCAACATGACGTGTAAGAATACTACGCTCAAATATATTTCAACATTTTTTTTATGTCTCAGTCCTTTTCCCACTATCCCACTTGAACGGGTTGTGGGAAAATTTTTATCCCACGATCTCCAGTGCCCCATAAGCAGCGTATTTCAGGAACCTCGATAACATAAATATCCTCTGACTTACCTTCCAGGTCAACCGAACCGAGTTGACCCCGATGACCTTCACGTCCTTGAGGTGAACCAGGTCATCCTCCAGTCGTGACCTGCTGACCTTTGACCTGATCTCTGCCGTGATCCGGCCGGTGTGCAGGAGCACGCGACCTGACACTGACCCGGCGGCGCTGGTAGCGGCGCACACCCACCAGCCGAGGTCAGCCGAGGTCACCGGCGAGATGTACAGGTCGTTCTGCACGGACGTGGTGAATCGACCGCGATCCTGAGGAAATGACCGTGTCGTTGTCGGCACGGCGTTTTGCTCAAGACTCAGCAATGCTAACAATGACAGCTCGTTAACGAAGGCAGCACGGCTATCTATGTGTGAGCCCATGCATAGGCATTTGAAGATGTCATTGCTACACTAACGAGTCAGCAACAACAAAAAAAATCGGAGAGAGAGAGAGAGGGAGAGATAGAATGGAAGAGACATAGACAGGGAGATATTTGGAGAGAGACAGCAGTGCCAAAGCTGTGCGAGAGCTCTGCTGTGCCAGGACTCTGCTGTGAGAGAGCTGTGCGAGAGCCATGCTGTGCGCGTCAACGATCACAACCTGAAGGGTAGCGACACCTCATCTCGCGTTTTGCCCCGTCTCCATGCACACCCCGTTTTGCCAGTTGGCACTGGACCCGAGCTCTGCGCCCGTAACCAGAGAGCCCTGCCGTACCTGATCGGCGAGCAGCGGCTCGAAGTACCTGATCGGCGAGCAGCGGCTCGAACGCGGTCTCCTGCCACCAGACGACGCGCGGCGTCGGATGTCCCCGCACCTGGCACTTGAGCGCCACCTGAGCGCCGACGGTGACCGTCTTCCGCGCCGGCATGTCCATGCTGGGTGTGACTGCCGACACAGACGAACGCTGACTGGCTGCCCGGCGGCGCGGTGTACCGCAGAGGTTAAGGTGTCCTGAGGTGCGGAGTGCAGGTGTCCCATGACATGCGTACGTCTGACCTCACCAACTAAATCCATTCAGTGTTTGACATTGCAACAGGCTGAGGTCACTTGACCTCATCCTGGTTGAAATCGTCCTGGTTGTCGCGAAATTGCGCCCGAGCCACCGCGGTCGGTGAGATGGTGATGTGGTGTATACAATGATCGCAAGGGTAAGCAGTGATGTTTCTGAGTGTGTATCACGATTATACTACAAACTATGCAAATACTACCAATGGCGAT
The DNA here is from genome assembly GCA_034440615.1 of Ashinkailepas kermadecensis. Taxonomy (NCBI): domain Eukaryota; kingdom Metazoa; phylum Arthropoda; class Thecostraca; family Neolepadidae; genus Ashinkailepas; species Ashinkailepas kermadecensis. The sequence goes on from JAOTOM010002455.1 coordinate 9,262, forward strand.
AAATGAGACAATTATTCAGCTTTTGAGCACTGAATTGAAATCAGTGTAGGACATCCACAGCAACGTATTTCACAGACCAAGAGTTAAAATGAGTAAGCCAGTTCGCGGATCAATGCGCGCGACTTTTCCCGCAATTTCACGACCAAAACGTTCCTGTGCATTCTACCATGTTATCATTTCTGGAGGCATCACGCAGCTAACTAATATCAACTCGCATTACATTATGATAACTCTTCTGGCCTTTCGTGACCTGAATCACTTGAAAAATAAGGCATGCAATAATGCATATGAGTAACCGGAATGCCAGAAAACATCGTACTTCAATCGTTCTTCGACAGGCGAAAATGCACTCCGATCTCTTAGCTCTTTCGAGAAATCACCTTAGCGCCGTTGTGACTTTCCATTGCGACACTTGGTCAAGCTTGACCCGAGACGACCTGAACTAAAGTGACCATTGTGGTCTATGTCGCTCAGGCCGTACCATTACACCGCTGCCACAAAATAGTCCAAGAAATTCGCAAACCGCAGGCAATTTATTGAGGATGGTCACAATAACCCGACTTGACCTGATATGACCTCATGTGACATTATGACCTGAGATAATCTTATGGCACAACGTTACCGATGTGACCTGGCAACACTTCGGGACGATTTGGAAATATGCATGATTCGTTGAACTGCGCGCAATTATCCCACTGACGAAATGTGCCAGGAGTCAACGTATTGCAGCGTCTCTCCACGACCAGAACATTTCACTTTCGATGACGAGGTCGAGATATACTGCTGTGCGCGTAGTTCCAATGTTGTGTTCAATGCAGTGCAGAGCATGGTTTCCGTTCAATGTTGTGAGCATTGAAGATAGATGAAGCCCAGACAAGACGGCAATGTATAGCAGTTAAACGGATGTTGCGTCTGGCTGCGCCCGCTCCGGAGCTTGCCAGAGCACCCGAGTAGCACGACCAAAGCAAGACGTCAGGGATCGCGAAGCACTGGCTGTGACCAGATGAGAATATCACAGAATATGCTACTCACTGAACACATCAACTACCTCTCATCCCAACAACGTTTTGTAGACAAAATTCCTAAGCATTCTCTGACGTCACCTCTAAGGCTACATGCTGTGGCTACACGCTATCATGATGCGTCGGAGCGAATTACAGGATTTAGACCGTCTTACGTTATGCCAATTTGGCATAAATACAATGTTAAGTCGGGTGATCTTTACGCGGTACATGTGGCACTAGCATCCGTGATGTGGGTGGGTCGTGGTCTTTTCATGGTGGTATATATTATTTCCGATCGCCTGAAATGAAATCATGCCCTGTTCAAGATGTAATTATCCGCTTAGAGGACTTAGTCTGGACAGGAAGAGTGGTAGGTGCATTTTAAAGAATAGCATCAGAATGCTAGCTGGTAGCGCTGAAAATTAACCAGGATGTGCGAGATGTCCACATCACATATATATATGACAAGACATTTATATCTAAATATTTATCCTCTCCGATTAATGGTCAATTGTTAATACCTCGAGTGTCCACAGCCTCTGATTCACAGAGCCTGTGAACTTTTGCGGGGCAAGTCAACACGACTTAAACACATACCTCCCTCCCAAACTACACAATCACCGAGCACCACAGATCGTCAGCATCTTCTTCTATGGAAGTGTGGTTTGGCACCTCGCGGTGATGTCAGCCACCCGCAAGTCGGAGATATGAGAGCGAGGGTCGGCGAGATGCAGGGGGAACAATTTGTGTGCATGTTTGAAAAAAAACTGCTTCTGGAAATTTCGAAGATGCTTCTTTTCCTCTCGCCTTTTCTTTCTTTGAATGCTGTTTGAGTGCCTTTGAGTGCTGTTTAGCGTTGTCTCGCTGCTGGTCTGTCGATTTTTTTTTATCCGGAAGTGACATGAAAGGTAGCTCTAAAAACTGCTTTTGCGTTGCTTCTGTTTTCCGTGCTGTTTTTCCCTGACGTTTTGCTTTTGTTTTGTACCTTCTTTTTTATTGGGAATTTAGAGGTCGGGAAGGAGGCCAATAGAAGTGAATAGACCGTCGTGGAATTTGGGGTGGTTGTCGCTGCGTTTGTTGCCGAGTGTGCAGGGAATGTTGTGCTTGTTGCAGTGGTCTGTGAAAGTCTGGCGGTGTGGGGCCTCTGGTCCACACCTAAATGTGTTATTTTCTGGTTTGGTGTTGCATTTGTCGCGTGTGGTTGGCTGTCGAAACAAAAGACAAACGGAAACAGCGCAACAATGTCGTGTCGTCGCGCCGCTTCTCGGCTGCATTTTCCTCCACAGAAGGTGCCGTTGCCGAACCATGCCAGCGGCCTTTGCCGAGCCGTGCCGAGCGAGTTTCCTTTGCCGAGCCGTGCGATCCGTCGGCGATTCAATTCGAGCAGAGCTGTCTTTGTCCTGATAGTTCAGTTGGCTGCAGTACCGCCTGCATTGATCCCCTAATCCCGACACGGCAGAATGTGTGCTCCCACATGCGTTAGAATTTCGGTCCCAGGGCGGGACATCCCTGGTCAACTGCACGGTTCTATTAATACCGGCCGTCGCGGCCGCCATCCACACCCTGGCACCGGGCGGTCGTCAGGGCCTTTACGTGTCGGCAACTGCCCGGCTGATGCTGTGCGTGGGACGATCATGGGACACGAGTGTCGTGACAGCCCAAAATTGAAACCCATGTCCACGTAGAGATGCAAGTTTGTCGATAAACTGGCCCACTTCGGAGAATGCCACATTCGTACGCGGTTCATCTGTGATGCGGCTCGCCGCGTTAGCGGCTGGGCTACCCAACTTTTGACGGGCCATTATCAATGTAATGGGGCGGTCCACCGCCAGTTGCCACCTCGGAGACGGAGTCCGTATTTGGGTGAGCCGACAAATGCGGCACGCCACCGGCCGGCAGATGCTCTTGGCGCAAGACCGAGCCGAGGCTCCGGCGAGATACCTTGCCACGCGGTCACACTCGTGGACTTCGTCCGACACACAGGCAGGACCGATTGCCAGACAGTTATGATATACAGAGGCACGTCTGCCCGTCCAGGAGCGATAAAGCAGCCCACAGCTTCCTGATAGCTGCGAATGGTCATTGCCATTGCTCAAATTATGCAGTACCTGCAGGGGTGCAATGCGGAGTGGTTGTCGTTAAACACGCTTGTCGCTGAGCGTCCCTGCGACCGGCTGCGCCAATCTCCTTCGCTCGGCGTCAGACGAGGTGGAGCGGCCATCAGCTGACCAATGTGCCGCAGCAGGGACTGACTTGGGCCGCGACACATGCAGTCATGCCGGCTGGTCCTGACCGACTGCATTTCCCACAGGAGTGACTGATGTCGGCGCTGACCTTTACCACGCAAATGAGCACCGTGGGTGTGGACCTTCGCAGCCGTGGCAAATGACCTCAGACGCTGACCTTTCCCACAGTGAACTGATCTTGCACTCCGACTTCAGATGTAAGGATTGACCTTGGTCGTGAACCTCCATAGTTTGAAGGACTGACTGACCGTGTACTCCGACTGTAACCACAGTGGGGATTGACCTTTGACGCCATGGCCGCCACGCTGTCGGCAGCTGGAAATATCATGACCGTTTTGACAGTCGGATCGCGCTGTATTCACCGGACACAGGCCAGCAAAACCCGCACACCGCCGTCTCGCTCGGCTCCGCTCGGCTCCGCTCGGCTCCGCTCGGCTCCGCTCGGCTCCGCTCGGCTCCGCTCGGCTCCGCTCGGCTCCGCTCGCCCGACGCCCGAGGCGGCGGCGGCGACAGGCCTCGCCTAACACGCGCCCAGCCGAACAGCAAGAGCGGAGATATCGAATGAGCGACGGGGTGGCTCACGCTTCCACAATGCTAATCTCAGCGTTCTCCGACATTTGGCATTGAGCCAGTGGGAGCTGACCTTGGACGCTGACCTCTACAGCGGTGGAGATCCGGCCCGCGTCGTTCTCAGCCTCACAGCTGTACTGGCCGGCGTCAGAGGGTCGCAGGTCGTCGATCCGCATGCTACTGTCCTGCGGAGCAGCAGGCCACGCCCGCAACACTGGTCAGCAGGAGAGCACACCCGCAGAGCACACCCGCGGAGCACAGGCCACGCCCGCAACACTGGTCAGCAGGAGAGCACACCCGCAGAGCACACCCGCGGAGCACAGGCCACGCCCGCAACATTGGTCAGAAGGAGACCACACCCGCAGAGCACACCTGCAGGGTACACCCGCGGAGCACAGGCCACGCCCGCAACACTGGTCAGCAGGAGAGCACACCCGCAGAGCACACCCGCGGAGCACAGGCCACGCCCACAACACTGGTCAGCAGGAGAGCACACCCGCAGAGCACACCTGCAGGGCACAGGCCACGCCCGCAACATTGGTCAGAAGGAGACCACACCCGCAGAACACACCTGCAGGGTACACCCGCGGAGCACAGGCCACGCCCGCAACACTGGTCAGCAGGAGAGCACACCCGCAGAGCACACCCGCGGAGCGCAGGCGACGCCCACAACACTGGTCATCAGGAGAACACACCCGCAGAGCACACCCGCGGAGCACAGGCCACGCCCGCAACACTGGTCAGCAGGAGAGCACACCCGCAGAGCACACCCGCGAAGCGCAGGCCACGCCCGCAACACTGGTCAGCAGGAGAGCACACCCGCAGAGCACACCCGCGGAGCGCAGGCGACGCCCACAACACTGGTCATCAGGAGAACATACCCTCAGAGCACACCTGCAGGGCACAGGGCACGCCCACAACATTGGTCAGAAGGAGACCACACCCGCAGAACACACCTGCAGGGTACACCCGCGGAGCACAGGCCACGCCCACAACACCGGTCAGCAGGAGACCACACCCGCAGCATCACTCAGCGGATGCCACTTCGCGAGCCAGAGGGCCTGTCACATGACGCGAAGTGGAGGGGGAGGCGGATTCCGTCCCCCAGATATCGGTAACTACTGGAGCTAGAAACACAACATTTCGATGGGTGATTGCGGATGTAGTGAACAGCCTGCAGGATAAATTGGATGACCCCACGCCAATGCCTTCAGGGTCAAATGAAGTCGAGATCGGCAGGCATTCCTCACCGCCGCGCCACCACGCCACCGCACCCAGGAAGCCTTTCTGACCTTGAACATCAGGCGACCTGGCGGTCGGTCGGTGAACTTTGCACACTAGCAATTCCTATATTTACCAACGTATTTTTACAGGTTAAAGAATGTTTGCAGGGCATGCGCTTATCAATTTTAACACAATCACAAGATTCCATTAAAAAGATGCTTGTCAGTTTACGAGATATCGTCGAAAAACAGGGGGAGTGGGCAGATTCCGCCACCACCCCCCTCCAGTGCGCGTGTTAGGGCCGGTTCACATTGCTACCGGAACGGAAGAAGTTCGGTGGCCGGATACCTGACGTGTTATGATTTCCGGTCCGGGCGGCGAACATTTGTCCGGTGGCGGTGTGGACTGGGTCCCGCGGGTCAACGGTCAGGCTACCGCCGGGGGCAGGTCCGGCCGGCGAACATTAGTCCGGTGGCGGTGTGGACTGGGTCCCGCGGGTCAACGGTCAGGCTACCGCCGGCGGCAGGTCCGGCCGGCGAACATTAGTCCGGTGGCGGTGTGGACTGGGTCCCGCGGGTCAACGGTCAGGCTACCGCCGGCGGCAGGTCCGGGCGGGGTCGCCGGCCGTCGTTCCTTCTGCCCACCGCCGGCGGTAGGTCCAGGCGGGGTCGCCGGCCGTCGTTCCTTCTGCCCACCGCCGGCGGTAGGTCCGGGCGTGGTCGCCGGCCGTCGTTCCTTCTGCCCACCACCGGCGGCAGGTCCGGGCGGGGTCGCCGGTCGTCGTTCCTTCTGCCCACCGCCGGCGGCAGGTCCAGGCGGGGTCGCCGGTCGTCGTTCCTTCTGCCCACCGCCGGCGGTAGGTCCGGGCGGGGTCGCCGGCCGTCGTTCCTTCTGCCCACCGCCGGCGGCAGGTCCGGGCGGGGTCGCCGGCCGTCGTTCCTTCTGCCCACCGATGGCAGCGGCCCGGCCAGCACCATCTGCCACTGCGCCAATGTGGGCGAGGAGTCTCGAGGGAAGCAGGAGAAAATACCGGCCGCGCTATTTTGAATGAGAACAGGTGCCGTCGCGCTGTGGACATCTCTGATCGTAAGTACCCATGTCGTGTTGTTTGCAGGCATGCTAACGACTTGCTTTGGGCTTTCTCTGAAATTGTGGCTTTGAAATCCTGGCTTTGAAGAGTGTGGATACTATTTCCTAACACAGGTGGCGTGGGTGGTCAATTAACTATGCTATGAGCCATTAAGATAGTCATGGCAGTTTCTATGCTTGTTTGATACCCCGATCGATACCACAGATTCGAGACATGAACTTGCCTGTTAAACCACCCTACCGGAACCTTAATTTAGTTATCATCCGGCAGTACGCACGAACGTGTGACGCCACAGGCCGGGCGGCGGGTCAACTGGCGGCCGGTCATCGGCGGGGAGGTTAGTCCTCGGCGCCAGAAGAGAGCATGGGCAGGGCCGATCTACGAAGCTATTTTGGTGGTGATTTGAACCGGCCTTTATGCTGATGTGTGTGCAGGCGGGGTGGCCACGTCTACGGTGATTTCATCATAATTCGTTCACATTATGCACACTACACGCGGTACTACGCCCACAGCGATGGTCAGTAAGTGAGCACACCTGCAGAAGTTGTCGGCAAGCACTGCATATGGAGACGTCCATGATGGTCAGTAAGTGAGCACACCTGCAGAAGTTGTCGGCAAGTACTGCATATGGAGACGTCCATGATGGTCAGTAAGTGAGCACACCTGCAGAAGTTGTCGGCAAGTACTGCATATGGAGACGTCCATGATGGTCAGTAAGTGAGCACACCTGCAGAAGTTGTCGGCAAGTACTGCATATGGAGACGTCCATGATGGTCAGTAAGTGAGCACACCTGCAGAAGTTGTCGGCAAGTACTGCATATGGAGACGTCCATGATGGTCAGTAAGTGAGCACACCTGCAGAAGTTGTCGGCAAGTACTGCATATGGAGACGTCCATGATGGTCAGTAAGTGAGCACACCTGCAGAAGTTGTCGGCAAGTACTGCATATGGAGACGTCCATGATGGTCAGTAAGTGAGCACACCTGCAGAAGTTGTCGGCAAGTACTGCATATGGAGACGTCCATGATGGTCAGTAAGTGAGCACACCTGCAGAAGTTGTCGGCAAGTACTGCATATGGAGACGTCCATGATGGTCAGTAAGTGAGCACACCTGCAGAAGTTGTCGACAAGTACTGCATATGGAGACGTCCATGATGGTCAGTAAGTGAGCACACCTGCAGAAGTTGTCGGCAAGTACTGCATATGGAGACGTCCATGCTGCATATGGAGACGTCCATGCTGCATATGGAGACGTCCATGCACGACGACGTCATGCGGAATCGCCATTGGTGTCTGTTCAGAGGGTGTGCTCCTCAGCTCTTTTGGACACGGCGAGTAGCGAGACAGTGAAGACACAATCGTTTTGCATGCATTTGTGCGCTATCCACATGCTGTGTGATAGCGATTTCAGAAGTCGAATGGCGCTAGGGTGGCCAGATCAGACATGATAATATGATTCTTCAGCGATCTACAATGTTGTCGTCGCAATATCCAATTTGTGTAAGTGATGTTCATCAATGGCAAGTTTGGTGCTGTGCAGCTGTTGTCAGTCTCACCTCTGTGTAGTGGAGTCTGGGCTGTTGTCAGTCTCACCTCTGTGTAGTGCAGTCTGGGCTGTTGTCAGTCTCACCTCTGTGTAGTGGAGTCTGAGCTGTTGTCAGTCTCACCTCTGTGTAGTGGAGTCTGAGCTGTTGTCAGTCTCACCTCTGTGTAGTGGAGTCTGGGCTGTTGTCAGTCTCACCTCTGTGTAGTGGAGTCTGAGCTGTTGTCAGTCTCACCTCTGTGTAGTGGAGTCTGGGCTGCTGTCAGTCTCACCTCTGTGTAGTGGAGTCTGGGCTGCTGTCAGTCTCACCTCTGTGTAGTGGAGTCTGGGCTGCTGTCAGTCTCCCTGCTGTCAGTCTCACCTCTGTGTAGTGGAGTCTGGGCTGCTGTCAGTCTCACCTCTGTGTAGTGGAGTCTGAGCTGTTGTCAGTCTCACCTCTGTGTAGTGGAGTCTGAGCTGCTGTCAGTCTCACCTCTGTGTAGTGGAGTCTGGGCTGCTGTCAGTCTCCCTGTTGTCAGTCTCACCTCTGTGTAGTGGAGTCTGGGCTGCTGTCAGTCTCATCTCTGTGTAGTGGAGTCTGAGCTGTTGTCAGTCTCACCTCTGTGTAGTGGAGTCTGAGCTGTTGTCAGTCTCACCTCTGTGTAGTGGAGTCTGAGCTGTTGTCAGTCTCACCTCTGTGTAGTGGAGTCTGGGCTGCTGTCAGTCTCCCTGTTGTCAGTCTCACCTCTGTGTAGTGGAGTCTGAGCTGTTGTCAGTCTCAACTCTGTGTAGTGGAGTCTGGGCTGCTGTCAGTCTCCCTGTTGTCAGTCTCACCTCTGTGTAGTGGAGTCTGAGCTGCTGTCAGTCTCACCTCTGTGTAGTGGAGTCTGAGCTGTTGTCAGTCTCACCTCTGTGTAGTGGAGTCTGGGCTGCTGTCAGTCTCACCTCTGTGTAGTGGAGTCTGAGCTGTTGTCAGTCTCACCTCTGTGTAGTGGAGTCTGAGCTGTTGTCAGTCTCACCTCTGTGTAGTGGAGTCTGGGCTGCTGTCAGTCTCACCTCTGTGTAGTGGAGTCTGAGCTGTTGTCAGTCCCACCTCTGTGTAGTGGAGTCTGGGCTGCTGTCAGTCTCACCTCTGTATAGTGGAGTCTGGGCTGCTGTCAGTCTCACCTCTGTGTAGTGGAGTCTGCCGACCGGCAGAGGCGCGTCCAGGCGTCGCCAGTGGACTCGCGGACGCGGCGAGCCGTTCACACGACACGGCAGCAGCAGGGATCCGCCGGCCAGACCCACGGCCGGCTGAGGTCGCAGCACGAAGTACGGCCGCACTGTGGCGTGTCAGGTCGGGGTCAGTGGTGAAACAGTCTCAGCCCATAAGGCCTTAACGTCCGGTCTGGGTCAGGAACCGTGGTCAAACATAACAAGACCGGGTGAAGGACAGTGATGAGACCGGACCGGGCCGGGTCAGAATCAGTGGTCAGACCGTGTCAGATCGGGGTCAGTGGTCGGCAGAAACCGGGTCGGTGTCGGTGTTGAGCACAGGTCAAGGTCAGTGATTAGACAATATCAGTTGAGGGTCAGTATAGACCAGGTCAAGATCAGTGTTCAGCACAGACCAGGTGAGGTTAGGTCAATGGTCAGCACACACCAGGTTAGGGTTAGTGGCCACTATTGGTCGTGGCGGCACCGGTCGTAAACCCAAACCACACCCCGTCGGCCGAACACCCATTTCATCAGTCAGTGTCGACGACTTCGGCACAGTGACGTTATAGACGGGCCGCAGCTGTTTTCCGGTATCGGCCGCAGACTCCTGGGCACAGGGATGTGTACTCCACTAGAATAGCAAGCACTTCTCAGCTTTCATTCCAAGTGTCCAGGGAAATTGTCTGGAAAACATTCGAAGGCCAAACCAGACGAATATGTACCCTACATTTTATTCGTAACAATTGTAAGAATAAATGTTATAACTAAGCACCTATGAATACAATTTATCAACATAAATAGATTATGTCATACATTTTATATCCTCACACACCCCAGGGTGCGGGTAGGAGGGTGAGCAGACTCATTTTGCATTTAACCGCGACTCCCGCAAAAGTTGTGTTGTTGCCATTCGGCACCGTAGTATCGTTTATCTTCTGACGGATGCGACCGGGGTCATTGGACGTGCAATATTTTTGCATCGACGGGCAACTTTTACCATTACCAGCCATCGAAGTTGGGAGCCTGGTCCCAGAGCTCACCGATCACTTGCGACTGGCGCCGACCATCGATCTGGTGTCGGGCGCAGGCTTTACCTCGGCCGGTAGAGTTTTCGACTTGTGCGTATGTGTGTGTGTGTGTGGTGTGTGTGTGTGTCTGTATGTGTGTGTGTGTGTCTGTGTGTGTGTGTGTCTGTGTGTGTATCTGTGTGTGTGTGTGACAGCTGGAAGTACTTTTCTACGCACGAGTAATAGGTGAGACTGTTGAGACACATTCGTTAATGCACACATTATTGCGTGGCCCAAGTGTGCAGCAGCGCTGCCCTGACGTCGGGCTGGATAGTGTCCACACTGGCAGACACCGGCTGCAGGAACAGAACTTGCCTACCTTCCCGTATTGCCACAATGCCTTGGGAAGAAAAACAACTACTCTTCGGTAAAATTGTGAGGAGCTGGCGGGGGGGGGAGGAGGAGGGGGATCGCCGTCAGTCGGCCATCTTAGCAAACATTGGGGTGCTGTCTGCCGGACAGAAAGCCATGGTATCATGTACCAATAGCTGTGTTCTACCCCAGATGTGTCAGAATTCCGAACTTCTGTTGAAGTGCTCCCGGAGAATGGTTCACTTCCAAGGCTACGTGTCCAATAAATTTGACATTGATCGGTTCTATAGATACTGAGATATAGGAGCGGGTAAATTATCTGCCTCTACCAGACTGCGTGGTTATTCGTGGCCCGTCAGAGAGATTATGAATGTCTATTAGTGACGGAGTGGAGGGGAGGGGAGAACATGACAGCTTCAGGATTTGAATGTTGAATTCATTGTCGGTGGCGGCTGCGAATGAGAAAGCACGCGACGCACCACTCCGAGTGGTTTTGGTCTGAGCGTCACACCACCACTTGACTGGCAGCATTGTCGCCTTGGTAGAGTTAGTCTCAATTCGCTTTTGTAAGACTTGCCGTTGTCCTTATCAAGCAGGCGAGACGGGAACGGTCAGAATCAGCCCTCTACTTTCCTGCTTGCTTTCCATCCATGCATCGATTGGCTCAAGAATTTGGGAAATTGGCCAGCAACGCCGTGGAATATCAGCTTCCAAAACTAAACTTGACGATTAGAAGTCACACAAGCACTTTTGCGGCGCTAATACTGTATTATGCCTACCGATTGCACCACGAAATTACACGAACTGAATGAGAACTCCTTTGTAAGAGGCACCATTCCAACGTTGCAATCGTGCCTGGTGAAGCTAGTTCGAATTTGATCAAAGTTACCCAAAGCGGCATACCTTAGCATGCTGATGCGGATCGATCTAAAATACACTTGACCTGTACCTTCGCTGACCGCATTCTGAAGCTCGCAGCATCACAATCCGAAAATTGTGTGCCACTAGTCAAGGCTAACCTGCCCCGCTAGAGAATGCCGTCTAACCTCATGACTCATATTAATCTTCCTTGTATGACATAGGAATTAACTATGGCTGAAATCCTTCCCAGTGCCTTTTCCCCAACAGTTGTGCATCGAAATGCCCAGAATTATCGTCATCGGACCATAGTTGTGCACACTACTACAAGAGGAGCAGGTCCAACTCGAGTCGCCCGGCCGCCCGGCCGTGTCTCCCAGACGGCGGCCGGCCTCCCAGCGGTGTCTCCCAGACGGTGGCCGGCCGCCCAGCCGTGTCTCCCAGACGGTGGCCGGCCTCCCAGTCGTGTCTCCCAGACGGCGGCCGGCTGCCCAGCGGTGTCTCCCAGACGGCGGCCGGCCGCCCAGCCGTGTCTCCCAGACGGTGGCCGGCCGCCCAGCCGTGTCTCCCAGACGGCGGCCGGCCTCCCAGCCGTGTCTCCCAGACGGCGGCTGGCCGCCCAGCCGTGTCTCCCAGACGGCGTGGCGCCGGCGGCCTGATAACGCCATGCCGGGCGGTGGCGGATCCAAGGGGCAGGGAGGCGGGTGGAGGGCAGCATGGACCATCCATGTTTTTTTCCACGTCAGCGGGTATGATAATCGCTGCTGAGCGTGGCTTATACTGGCTGTGTGCCACGCCTTTTCAAATAACTGAATCCGCCTCTGGTGCAGCGAAATAAGGGATGTGGTGCGCGTTATTTGTCAAAAGCAGGTGGAAAACATAGCCAGTTTATGGATTATCATCTCAGGGGACGGGACCGGCAGAAGTAGAGTAGGGCATCAGGTTTCTGTGAGCAGTGGCACTCGTCGGAGGCGTGATGTCCCGGTCTGGTGAGAAAGGACTGACGGCTGTAGCCAGGCCCGCCGGCCTCATGACGTCTGAGGAGGGCAGCGGTCACACTGGCGAGTGTTGAGATTCAGACAGATGGTGAACTTGAACTGGAGCAAGACCACACGTGGTGTTTATTGTATAATACGCCATACAATACTCTCTACAAGCGTTGATCATTATCATCATGCATGGTCTGTTGACATGCCTATGCTGCCTATGTTTTGTTATTGAAAGGCAGAAGAAGGCAGAAGAAACTCAATGCCGTCACGAAGTATTTCACCATGGATGTGGTTTGACCTGTAACCATTCCATATATCAGACCAACCATATATCAGATGTTCTACATTAGCGAATTAATTTCCGATGGTCTCAACTAAACCGGCATAAAATCAGCTGCCTTCCGATGCCATACTCTACTACTTTTAAAATATACAACTATGTCATTTTCTTACCTTTTGACACGAAGCTTTCTGTATTATTGAGGTTCTGGTATGGTTCGACGCACGTCAAGCGCCGACGGTTGCTGCCCAGAAGATCTGTAGGGCCGCCGAGCGGTGGCACGACAAAAGGTAAAGTTCCAGCCTTCTACAATACTAAGCAACATCGGCTGTGCCAAGACAATATGGTGTAGGAGAAATTCACGGTTGTAGATGCATTCTTTCCATTCAACGCCCATAACCGTAATGTTCTTAAACAATATCGAGAAAACCTATCGGCCTCAGCTCCAATGGTGGCGGAACTCATGCCAGGCACATCGCCTATCGTTTCAAATGTGAAAATTTGCCTTTAACTTTGGCGATGGGAATGGTTCAGGGTCTTTTTCAGGGAATGGTTCCGCGCCCCGCCATATTATGAATAGCGGGCGGTCGGCGACGGGCCGAAGACCGTGGGCGTCGCCGCCGGCGACCCGCCGTCTATGGTGGAAGATAGTTCCAGAAGACAATGCGCAAAGTAGCAATATACGCAATATATCACTGTAAGTGGCAATACAATTGACGCTTGAAGGCAAGCAAACTTTCATAAATGCACTTCGCATCATATTTTATAGAGACCGAGTCTCATAAATTGTAACTATATTATTCGCGTACACACTAGTGAGCAGCGGGGCGCGCTTCTCGCGGGCGCATAGAGTTCTTGAATTGCACCAGTAACCTGTTTTCTTTCTTTACTGGAGATCCCCCGATGTCCGCATTAACATTGCGTCTGACGCCTAACGCATGTTCCATTCCGCTTACCTACATTGACTTTGACTTTGGCCCCTGTGAAAAATACGCATGTTTTGCATATAGTGTTGCTGTCGCAATGCTGCTAGCATTGCACACGTCAAGGCTCCAAGTGCGTATGTTGCTAAACAGCTGAGGAATGGGTGTCGTTACCCCCCCCCCGCCCCCTTCCATCAACAGTTTATGTGTGTGTCGCAGGCCCATCAGTGCGTGGGTTGCTCGAGGACTTAGGAAGGGATGGAATCTCCCCCTTTTTAATGTACGTTATGAATCGAGGCCCACCACTTAGCGCAATAAAGTTCATGGCCATAGGTACTTATATGCACACGCACATATGCACACACAAACACACACACACACACACATATATATATATATATATATATATATATATATATATATATATATATATATATATATATATAGGCGATGAATGCAAACAGCTACCAAAGTGAAGAGACTTGGGATTCAAGAGAAGAACATGAAAGGCAACTATTCAGGCGTTACAGTTGGCTTACATGTAGACTAGCGACTACTTTTAGAAGTGTAGATAACCTTGAAGTCCAGCCCTACCAATGCAATTGGTAGTGCAACAAAATATACGTAGTTCAGCCACCTGGAGGTAAGTGCGCACATTGTGGAAGCGATTCAGCAGTAAACTTTTAGGCAAGTTTTGGAAGTTTGCATGGATTTGCTTGTCAGATTGCAGCAAGCTATGTCATGTGGCCCTAATTATATATCACTCACAAGCTAGCACTGTGCGCGGCCAAGGTACAGACATATTTACTGGCTGTTTCAGATTGCACACGCTCCCACAAAGCGCAAGGCTAGCTGGTAGCGGTTTATGTCGCTGCCGTTTTTCTGGTTTATTTTTTCGTTACGTTCACATAAACCAAATTTTCGTGATAATATAATTTAGTTAACATTTTATGCTGACATAAATTGCATCGCCTGAAAAACAACCTGAGATGCACTAAGCTGAAGTTGTGTCAGTATCGGACAATGTTGACATAATCCCTGTTTTAGAGCAACATGACCATCTCGAGCGGGAAGAAGTTGCCAGTCTCATCTTCCCGAATGCAATGAACTACATATTTTTTTAACTTTCAACTTAGTCACCAGTACAAACTTTTGAGAAACGTTTCTTTTTCTTCATTCGGATTTCGTACCAAGTTGCCTAGACAGTAGGAAGATTGACCATAATTTGAACACGGTGCGAAATTTTCGCTCTACATTTACTGTGGCCTTCAATACTGATGAAAAACTTACGTTCTGTGACGTATATGATCGCTATATATTAGGGTGACACTTATTTTCGAAAGTTTGAATTTTTATCGGGACGGGAGCGTTTCTGGTTCCATTCCCTAAAAAAATATCGTGTGTAAAATATTTTTGAAATAAAACAAAATTTAGAACTGCCTCAATACGGTCAAAGTTAGTATATTTTCTCGAAAAGTAGAAATTTTTGAACATGATGTTTTATGCCTCTAGCAAATAAAATATCACTTCTAGTTTGCTCAAACTACTAATCATGACCTGAAACATGTAACTGGACTTCATACTTTCAACTCTAGGTCCCCCCAATTCGAGTATTAGCCCCTCAAGGGGGGGGGTAGCATGGGCGCCCATCTCTCAGTCATTGTTGCCTACTTTGCAGAGGTCACGGTGGACTTGCGGGCGGTTGGGAAGTCACAGCGGTGCTTCTCGACCACTTGTACAAGGAACTGCATTTTGTATTCACTCTTGGTAAGGGCCAGGTTGAAAGACTGCATCAACGCCACCCCGCGCTCCGCGAAGTCGTTGACGACTTGAAGGGACTGGACTCGGCGGGATGCGGCGATGAAGGCTGGGTCCGTCGGCCACTCCTCCGGATCCTTGAGCAGGAAGACGGTGCTGATGTCCAGAACCTTGAAGAACTTCTTTGATGTAGTCGTTGTGAACCTGGCCAATGTCTTGTTGGCGATTGAGGCGGTGGACAGGTCCACATTGATACGCCGCGGGGATCCTCCGATCCTTCCTCTTCTTCCATCGCTTTAATCATCTCCCGCTTTGTCGCCAAGTCGATCCCCTCGTTGAATATGGCCAGGGTGACGAGGCGCTCGCTCAAGTACCATAGGTGCCTGGCGAAGACTGTCGCCGTCGCCTTGGCCACCGCTGAGTCCGGATAATAGACGAGGGCCTTGAGCAGCGCGAGGTCCGCGGCTGGGGCCGTTGCCGGAAGCGGCGCTTTGTACCAGGCCGTCACGTATATGGACACGGCGAAAATGGTGAATCGCCGAATTCCAGCAGCTTCGCCTGACGAAATCTGAAACTGTTCCCGGAACAGGAACAGTTTGATGGCATAGATGACTTTTGCCATCCAGCGCGCGCGATGGAAGGCGCCGGGACGAGCGAACCGGGCACCCCGGACCGCCCAGCACAATTACAGAGAGCTTCAGAAGCTCCCTGTAGTCATCACGTGGATGTAGCAGGTCGTCGCGGACGTCCTTCAGGTGCTGCGGCATGGTTCCATCTTCGAATGGCTTCGCTTTGGTTTGATCTATGAAGTCCCACTGGGCGGCGAATCGTTTGAACAGGAGGATGTCAGGACCAGTAGAGGGACCGAGGCACGCCGTGAATGCCTTCTGGCACACCAGTTCGTGGATGTGGTGGCGGCAAGCCAAATGAAGCACTGTCTTCTCGAGTTTTTGCTCAATGATAGAGCAAGCTCCTCCTGAGAGTCCTGTGTTTGAGGCGGTGGTGTCAAAAGAGAGGGCACAGATCCGTCCCTTGATGTCCCAATCCTCGAGGGCAGAGAGGACGGCTTCCGCCATGGCGCGGCCGGTGCCGTCGGGGAGGCTGGGCACAGCCAGAAGCTTGTCGCCGTTCTCCCCAGATACCAGAACTGGAAGGCGATCTTCAGCAGGGTCTCCGTCAGCCGCTGGTACGATTTTCCCGTCCCAGTGAACGGTCAGCGGCACAGTAGGATGGAAGGCTGCCTTCATTTCCGCTGCTGCCATAGCACGGAACTTTCCTCGGTCGCGGCGGGATGATTCGCGGTTCAAGACCAGCTCCTCAGGGTCGTGGCCCAAACTCCTCGCAGCCGCCGACAGCAAAAAGAAACACCTTCTCGGTCGGTAAGCTTCGTCCGATCCATCGCTGCGGCGAGATCAGGGGTGATCATCTTTTTCGACGCACGGAATCGCTTGGGTGGTAAAGGGGTCGTAGATGCTTCTGCATTCGACGTGGACGGGCCCGGGAGAGAGAGAGCTCTTCCTCTTCTTCTCGGCGACGACGCCGTGTCGGTGACCGAATCTGGCTGCTTGCACCTGAGCTGGAGCTCGATGCCAGTTCGACGAGTTCTTCTCGGCTCTCTCTGTTCGCCCTTTCAGCATCTTGCTGGCGGCTCCTTTCCGCTTCCTGTCCCCTCGCACGCTCCTCCTCAGTGTGCAGCGTCATGTCACGTGTGGAGGAGATGCGGCCGCGCCGCACCTCGGCCCTTTGTCCCGTCAGGAACTCCCTGTCCTCTTCGATTGTGATCATCAACATCGCCTGTTCGTTCTTTCGTTTCGATAAAGCCTTAAAATGGATATGTGTATAGAACATTTTCTACTTAGAATAACATGTTATTTCTCCTATATCAATATTTGGATAAACTCGTGTTACGCCCTGTATAATACCTCATTTTTAGTCTTCTGTACACCAGTGCGGAAGACTAAACCAACGACTCTGACCGTCCGTCTGTCTGTCTATTATCATTTTTCAACTCCGAAACTACAACAGCTATCGAAACTAAAACTGGCATGATAACAGAACGCCATGAGTACTTTTCACAAAAAGTATAAACTTTGACCTCGTTGAGGCAGTTCTAATTATTATTTTATTTCAAAAATATTTTACACAATGTTTTTAGACGGAATGACACCAGAAACCCGCCCGTCCCGATAGGAATTCCCAAAAATTAAAAATACCCCCAAATTAAAGTGGCACCCTACTATATATAGTATCAATCAATGAGGTACTTGAAAGATCGCCGAACTCTCACTGATATAGACAAACTCGGCCCGAACAAAACTCGCCAGAAAATGCATTGAGCATGGTTTGCGGGCGGGAAGCGATTGTTTTTAATACGTGTGGAATATTCGATATGCCGTGCATTCAACGCTTTTCGGGTCCCACCATCCCATTTCAGCTCTAAGGGAACCTGAGAGCGAAACAGAGTCCCAGTGGGGTTCCTGACGGTTCGAGGTCCTCTCCCACAGCTAGGAGTCCTTCTCCGTCGTCTCAGGGACTCCCTTTAATAAGCCAGGGCCTTTTCCGTCAGACCGGGGGAACCATTTCGGTTGTTTTGGGTTAGAAGTTTTCTTCGCCTTGGAGCCCGCTGTCAGCTCAAGACCTTCATACTGGCTTGAACCTTGAGGAGCCTCTCTGGGCACCTCAAGGCGGTCTCCTGGAGGGCCCTACTTGGACCCTCCAGGGCGCTGCCTCCCTCGCCCTTTCGCCACACCCCTTGACTACGCCACTGCAACTGATCACCGCTCGGTCGATCCCACCTGGGACGGCCCATTTGTCATCTAACATCAGAACCCGTTGAGAGATTATTTAACCTGTGCATCTTGGTCGTCTGCTGTGCGGCCAATTTTATATCATTTTTATCTTAAGGGTGGATATTTCCTGCATAGCAATAAACCAGGCTTGCCTCAACACGGCCCACGTTGACCTAACTATGTCGACATAGACGTGTTGGCTTAAATTGCACTCTGTTCCATCTGTGCTGCGCAAACGCACATTTGTGCATGCGCTTTTTGTCAAGGTGG
Source organism: Ashinkailepas kermadecensis (assembly GCA_034440615.1). Taxonomy (NCBI): domain Eukaryota; kingdom Metazoa; phylum Arthropoda; class Thecostraca; family Neolepadidae; genus Ashinkailepas; species Ashinkailepas kermadecensis. Next base: position 27,361 of record JAOTOM010002455.1, read on the forward strand.
AGCGACGTGTCAGCGGTGTCAGTGTCAGCTGTGTCAGTGTCAGCAGTGTCAGCGTAAGCAGTGTCAGTGTCAGTAGTGTCAATGTCAGCACTGTCGTCAGTGTTAGCAGTGTCAGTGTCAGCGGTGTTAGTGTTATCAGTGTCAGTGTCAGCGGTGTTAGTGTTATCAGTGTCAGTGTCAGCGGTGTCCGTGTCAGCGGTGTCCGTGTCAGCGATGTCAGTGTCAGCGGTGTCAGTGTCAGCAGTGTCGATGTCAGCGGTACTAGTGTGAGCGGTGTAGGTGTCAGCATGTCAGTGTCAGCGGTGTCAGTGTCAACGGTACCAATGTGAGCGGTGTATGTGTCAGCGATGTCAGTGTCAGCGGTGTCAGTGTCAGCAGTGTCAGTGCCAGCGGTACCAGTGTGAGCGGTGTAGGTGTCATCAGTGTCAGTGTCAGCGGTGTCAGGGTCAGCGGTGTCAGTGTCAGCAGTGTCAGTGTCAGTGGTGTCGATGTCAGCTGTGTAGATATCAGCGGTGTCAGTGTCAGCAGTGTCAGTGTCAGCGGTGTCAGTGTCAGCGGTGCCAGTGTCAGCAGTGTCAGTGGTACTCACCTAGCACGGACAGGTTGGCAGGTCGTGACTGCCTCACACCCAGCACGTTGGACGCCTGACATACGTAGTTTCCTGTGTCAGACGGTCGGCAGTCGGAGATGACCAGGTCAGACCCCTCCATCCGCACTCTGGGAAGGCCACCGAGGTTACCAGTGAGACCAGAGTCAATGCCACGGGTGAGTGTGCATGACTGCTACATTGTGGACAATTCAGCTAATACAAGACAGTGTGGAAGGCACCGGACATTGAACGCTAGCTCCGTCTACATGAGCAGCAAACCGTCCGTATACGATGCATTGGGCAATTTTACGAACACAGCTTCATGTAAATGGGCTTCTGACATAACAACACAGCCGAAAGGCTTTGCAAGTTTTCGTACGTCGTCCTGATCGCATCGTAGTCGGAAGATTCGCTGCTCATGTAGACTAGACAAGTGAGATAACCACCTGTCCATTTCCCGTCCTGTGGGAAATGGGACGCAACATTTGTCGCCACCCAATTCGATTTATGTCTTTCATCTTCGACGTCCTGCTACGAATCACCTCGTTGTCATGGTCAGTGAGCGGCCATCCTTCAGCCAAGTGGTGGTGACCTCAGGATGACCTCTGGGAGGACTGCACCTCAGCACCACGTCGTCTCCGAGCGCCACTTTCGAGTCTCGCGGGGACAGTCGAAACTCGTCCCGCAGTGCTGCAACACCGGGCACCGGTGGTTATTGGTGGTTATTTGGTCCCGCAGTGCTGCAATACCGGGCACCGGTGGTTATTGGTGGTTATTTGGTGCCGCAGTGCTGCAACACCGGGCACCGGTGGTTATTGGTGGTTATTTGGTCCCGCAGTGCTGCAATACCGGGCACCGGTGGTTATTTGGTGAGCGGCGTGGGGGCGAGGGTCAGGCGAGGGCTGATACGGCCGTGCCCCCCCGGGGGGGGGGCACGATCCCTGCGGTGACCCATGGCATTCATCGTGATCAAAGACGCTGACGCATGTCAAGCCATCTAATGCAAATGGTGGCGGTGTCAGGTCGAGAGACACACTGTTCGCCTGTGCATTATACAATACATCACACGTATGGTGTGTCGTGTGGGATTGTATGGTGTATTGTACAATACATCACACGTATGGTGTGTCGTGTGGGATTGTATGGTGTATTATACAATACATCACACGTATGTTGTGTCGTGTGGGATTGTATGGTGTATTATACAATACATCACACGTATGGTGTGTCGTGTGGGATTGTATGGTGTATTATACAATACATCACACGTATGGTGTGTCGTGTGGGATTGTATGGTGTATTATACAATACATCACACGTATGGTGTAAACAACCACATGCAGGCACTCCAGGTGAAGGCACATCAAATGTTGTCGACGCGCTGCAAAATGTCACATTCCGTGTTCTGACCCAATTCTCCTGGAATGACTTCAGTCCTTGTCGGCGTAGTTGAAAGCCTGGACACATAATTCGCTTCGCTTACGCTGCAGGTTGTCAAAGAAGAGGTTCATTTATTTGCGATAAATGAAGCGCTTCCTCTGCCATTGTCAGCTTTCGCAGGGATGGGAGAGAGTCGAATTCCACTGCCCATTGCTTGCGGACACTAGGCAGCCAGAGGAAAATAAGAATTAAGGACAGTTAACTGGTGATGCATTGGTTAACTTAGGACCGCTTTCCCTAAGACATTGTTGACGTCTGCTACATCGTTCAATAAAGGCACACATTTAACGCTGGAAATCGCAAAAGTTTCGGTATTCATAAGCTAGTCGGTTCAGGAGTTGACTGTCTGCTACTCATATTTGCAGAACCTCCAATGTGCTATTTCCAGAGTGTACCTCGACTCCACGCAATTTCGAGCTGGTCCGCAAAGTTTGTAAATGTCTGTGAAAATGCAGACTATGTTGTGCGTCCGCAATCCAATGCATTATGATCACTCAGCGGAAATGCACCGTGTTGCAGCGGAAATGCACCGAGTTGCAGCGGAAATGCACCGATTGCAGCGGAAATGCACCCAGTTGCAGCGGAAGTGCACCGTGTTGCAGCGGAAATGCACCGTGTTGCAGCGGAAGTGCACCCAGTTGCAGCGGAAGTGCACCGTGTTGCAGCGGAAATGCACCGTGTTGCAACGGAAGCGCTCGAACCCTAGCCGCCTGCTTCAATTGCATTTCCATCACCAGGATACTAATTAAATGACGCTATAATTGACTTGGCAATAACGACGTCGCATTGTCTTGCCGGAGTACTCGACTAGTTTAGTTAACTACATCCCAGGGCGAGTGTTCAGAATGTTCATATATTCAAATTTGGCCACCGCCGACACCGCCACAACTCACACGGCTATCGCACAGACAAGCTGAGTCTACACTGTCTCCCAGATCAACTATGACAGTGATCGGTTAGCAATTCATAAATCACGACTGTATCAACATGGTGACGTTTCTAGCTGTATCCGATGAGTATGACGTCATCAACTTGTGGTACTTGGTGGCCGTTCTATTGTCTTCACGCCATCTTCCATCCCGTCAGCTGACATTCGCTATGCACATTGACAGTCGTCTGCCGACCCTGTGTGCTGTCTGATCATCCGTGTGAGCTGTGACCTGCCGACATTGTGACCTGCCAACATTGTGACCTGCCAACATTGTGACCTGCCAACATTGTGACCTGCCAACATTGTGACCTGCCAACATTGTGACCTGCCAACATTGTGACCTGCCAACATTGTGAGATGCCATCGTGAGGTCCGTGTGTCCTGTCACGTGCCAATCCTGTCGCCCGTCGTCTGTGGTGGATGTCAGCTGTCATCTGCCAACATTGTGAGATGCCATCGTGAGGTCCGTGTGTCCTGTCACGTGCCAATCCTGTCGCCCGTCGTCTGTGGTGGATGTCAGCTGTCATCTGCCGACATTGTGAGATGCCATCGTGAGGTCCGTGTGTCCTGTCACGTGCCAATCCTGTCGCCCGTCGTCTGTGGTGGATGTCAGCTGTCATCTGCCAACATTGTGAGATGCCATCGTGAGACGCATATGACATGTTACCTGCCAATCCTGTCACCTGCCATCTGTGGTGCATGTGAGCTGCCATCTGCCAACCTCTTGATCCGTCATCCACCAGCCGTATGAGCTGTCACCTGTGGTGCACGTGAGCTGTCATCTGTCAACCTCTTGACCTGTCATCCGCCAGCCGTATGAGCTGTCACGTGTGGACGTCGTAAGCTGCCATCTGTCAACCTCTTGACCTGTCATCCGCCAGCCGTATGAGCTGTCACGTGTGGACGTCGTAAGCTGCCATCTGCCAACCTCTTGACCTGTCATCCGCCAGCCGTATGAGCTGCCATGTGTGGACGTCGTAAGCTGCCATCTGCCAACCTCTTGACCTGTCATCCGCCAGCCGTATGAGCTGCCATGTGTGGACGTCGTAAGCTGCCATCTGTCAACCTCTTGACCTGTCATCCGCCAGCCGTATGAGCTGTCACGTGTGGACGTCGTAAGCTGCTTGCGGGCATCGCGCCGTCACGTGCCGCAGATTCCAGCTGTGCAGTTCGTGACGTCCGTGTGATCCAGTGCGGCCGCCACGCCGTCCCGGTCGTGACGTCCGTGTGATCCAGTGCGGCCGCCACGCCGTCCCGGTCGTGACGTCCGTGTGATCCAGTGCGGCCGCCACGCCGTCCCGGTCCGTGTGATCCAGTACGGCCGCCACGCCGTCCCGGTCCGTGTGATCCAGTGCGGCCGCCACGCCGTCCCGGTCGTCCGTGTGATCCAGTGCGGCCGCCACGCCGTCCCGGTCGTCCGTGTGATCCAGTGCGGCCGCCACGCCGTCCCGGTCGTCCGTGTGATCCAGTGCGGCCGCCACGCCGTCCCGGTCGAACGGTGCGTGCTTCGCCGCCGTTTCATGGGATGTGTGACGTCACGTGGGTTCAGGGGCGCCGGCGGTGGCGGTGGCGGTGGCGGTGGCGGTGGCCGGCCGCCGGATATCGGGGCGTCGAATCCGCTTCGAGCCGCGACGTCCTCATACCGCCCAATATCCGGCCGGCGAGCGAGCCGACCCGCGTCGTTACCGGCGCAGGCCTCACCGAACACAGACGGAGACGGCGGATAGCTGCCTGCATGCAGGACACGGCCAGTTGTCGACCTCGTCACTGTAGCGTTGTCGGCCAGTTGTCGACCTCGTCACTGTAGCGTTGTCGGCCAGTTGTCGGCCAGTTGTCGACCTCGTCACTGTAGCGTTGTCGACCAGTTGTCGGCCAGTTGTCGACCTCGTCACTGTAGCGTTGTCGACCAGTTGTCGGCCAGTTGTCGACCTCGTCACTGTAGCGTTGTTGACCAGTTGTCGGCCAGTTGTCGGCCAGTTGTCGACCTCATCACTGTAGCGTTGGTTGGTGCGCACGCACGCCAGGTGATGCGTGTGCACGCACGTCCTGTCTTGTTTGTAAATGGAAAAACGGTGCGACGGAGGAGTGCCAGGAGAATGAAAACGGCCGGTCAAATAACTCACCAGTGGCACCTGCTCAATTAACATTCACATGATTTCAGTTGGCATCTGAACTTCCATAATTATATCATAGTATGCGTACGTTTTTGCGACCAGTCAACCACACATACTATGCATCTTACATTGTTTTATTTGTATTGACTAAAAATGAATCAAGCCAAAACGAAGGTGCCAACGACGCTCGTAAAGCGAGTAGGATGAGTCTCGACACCTGATAAAGATGTTCTTCATCAAGCGTAATTGATGTTCATGATGACTACGCTTTATCCTGATTGTAGCATCATATGGAACACTTGAAAGGGACACGCTTAGCATCAATCTGTTGACATGCCTCATGAATCGTCAATGTGTCCAAGTATCAATGGGCGTTCATCAGGCGAGCTCGAATACAGCAATGGATCTGAAAGGATCTTTTAGCGTACGCGCCGTCATTTAGAACTGCAGACGTGCGTTGGCGCAGTATCGACATTCCCGTTAAAGATCCAGCCACAAATGATCGGGAGCATTTCGATTCTTCATGTCTTCAAGAATGGGAAATAACTTATTGCCAGCACTTTTGGGCGAAAATTGCTCTGCCTTTATCTTGCTCGCCTTTATTGTGCAACATGACTTCTGCATTATGTGCGCCTACCACTAAGTGCGTAGCAACATTTGACGTCAAGCTGTAGTTGAACCACATCACGTTTATTCACAAATTCCTTCGGATAATTTCACTATGATCATACCAAGCATTTCATCTTGCCTCTCATCCGTCTGGACCGTCATGAATGTAACACCAGTTACACCATTACACCATGCGAACTTACAGCATTGGATGAGCAGCAGTCAAAGTAATGCATGCACGGAGAACGGAACTTCTCAACAGAAGCGTTGAGCGACCTTGAACACGAGCTTGATGGTGCACATGCTATATTGAGGTGACATTTGATAACGCAACGTGCTCCACCATGCTTCCCATCCTTTGACTGTAAAACGTTCTTAAACGCTTGCTGGCAGGATTGGACGTTCCTACCGACCAGCTGGCCAGCGTCGACTGGTGACGTCACCGGCGGTCGTGATGACCAGTCCTGCCTGCATGAGAGGTGCTGCCTCCGGCACGTGACCTGCCTAAACGGCCTGCCGGACAACGAACCGCCGCGAATTCCAGCCGAGAAAATCGTGAATAGTCTGACCAATCTGAGGCCGTAATGCGAACAGCCACGCACAGGGCTGCCTCTGATTAAGATAGGTGATCGTCGGGAGATAGACACGGCATAAATTGTTCCTCAGTTCCATTGAAATGTCTATATTAAGGGAGCCGGTAGGGCTATTTACTTGATTCAACATTAACCCTGGCAGCGCGAGAGAACTTCGGACTATTCTTAGTGCGAGGTTTGTCAATTCCCTCTCTCCCCCCACCCACATATATACACTAACTTCCGTTGTAAGGCAGATATAGAGAGATGCGGCAAACGACGTGACATAGCTCGTGTTGTTATTTTCGGCAGTTCTCAAACCAAACTTCAACCGATTTTCGATGAAATAGGCGATTATTGCCCAAAATTTATCCGAACTGAAATATTATCCATAAAGCTAATCTGGCAAATAATATAATTATAGGCTGTTTATGGCAATCAGATTACTCGTCATCGAATTTAGTGTTTTTTGTCAATTTCATAAAACTCAATAGAACGTAGGTAAGCTTATGCTCATGTAATAATACAAAATTGTGTGCCTCTCTCATTCAGTCAACAACTGCCTGTATAAACATTCATACAGAAGCTATTGTGATTGAAATTTGTCTTCAGTAAATTTGAATGTATCGTTAGCCTTAGCCTACTTATGTACCTAACTAAGCTTAATAGAAAGATTGCAAACACATTCTGGATCCATGGAGGACCACCTTGACACACATTTGAAATACACCATGGTCTACGTTGCTTTACAATAATTATTGGTGCACAATGAGCAGGACTATCTGCTGGCATTACATGCACATGCTTCTTATTGGTGCATTATTTTGTGCCACTTAGCTATTCATCTATTTAACAGTGCCTATGTACGTTCCTACTTTCTGAAGGAATTGGGCATCTGGCACGAAGTAAAATTTACCAGGGAAGTATGAACAAAGACGCACGTTTGCCATATTTGCATGCCCAAAAAATATATTTTCGATGCTATTTGCTGTTGGTGATCCAATGTCAATTATAAATCGACTAGTTGCGAAAGTGAAATTAGGGGTGCTATGAGGATAACCGATCAAGGAAATTGTTGGGTTCGCGAGGCAATGATGTAGCTACAACAGTTAGGCTTGCAGGTGCGTGAGCAGTGAGCTCCAACTAAAGGCACACCACTGACCATTCTGATGCTCCTGTGTCGAAATGATGCCGTGTCAAAATATTTACAGCGGGTAATGAACATTACAATGCATATGACATTAACAAGGTCTCCAGTTGTAAGGGCAAACACAACTGCTGAGTCTTTTGGGTCTCCATGTATTGATATGTATCGACCTGGGTACCATTGATTATTTCAAGACAACGCTTATTTCACTTGTACAGCAATGCTACCCTTATGCCCTTCTTCAGGTCCTATATCAATATGAAGTATGATGCAAGTTAGATTACATCAACCAAATAACATTCACCTAATCAGGTCCTCTTTGGAGACCTTGGATTTATGAAGCTCTTGCAAACTGATAGGAACTAGGAACTTATGGGCTGTGGTCCGTATTTGTCGGGGAACTTAACAATGAAAGCCACGAGTGCTGCATGGAAAGAGGCATCCCAGAATAAACTTCGCTCAGTCACTATCTTAAATATTTAATTAAATAAATATGCATGTCCTTTTGCAGGATGCCTTGACTTTTGAATGTCTCAGGCGGTTTGTATTACTGCCTTAATTTCACGAGCTTGTCGAATCTGCAATTGCCTGGATTCCCTGGAAGATCGCTGCTTGACAAGAAGCATAATAATTGGCTACTATTTGATTACTCTGCGGGCACTTAGGTATCTACTTATTATGTACACTACATATGCATCACTTTTATTTTTGTTCCTCGGCTTTATCTCAGTTCGAGGAAAAGTGGCAAGCGTCTGCGGTTGCCCGCTCGGACGCGAAGGCTGGTGAAATGCTCTCGATTGGTTACCCATCAAAAAGGTAAATTTATTTCAACAAGCACACATGGAAAAGCTTCCAACTGTGCAAGAAACAATAGCTGTAGTACCTTCTGAAGAAGCACTAGCACGATACCACAACATGGCAATGTATGGCGGGTTAGTATCATAAAAGAGTGATAGGCTGCACCGCGATACTGAACTGTACGGCGGGTCAGCCTACATCTCAAACTCCTGATGTGGTAAACCCCGACACCATCTGCCATATGAAGCGAATGAAGGACGGTAGGTAATATAGTGGTAGCTATAGTGGTAGCTGATAGCTATAGTGGTAGCTGATAGGTGGTAGGTGAAACGCCTCCGTTGAAACTAGGCGTAAAGTGGTAAGGGTGGCAACAATCTTGCCACCAACCTAGAAAAACACGAAGTGAGCGAGCGAACGAGTGACTCTCTTTCTATCTGTCTATCTCTCTCTCTCTCTCTCTCTCTCTCTCTCTCTCTCTCTCTCTCTCTCTCTCTCTCTCTCTCTCTCTCTCTCTCTCTCTCTCTCTCTCTCTCTCTCTCTCTCTCTCTCTCTCTCTCTCTCTCTCTCTCTCTCTCTCTCTCTCTCTCTCTCTCTCTCTCTCTCTCTCTCTCTCTCTCTCTCTCTCTCTCTCTCTCTCTCTCTCTCTCTCTCTCTCTCTCTCTCTCTCTCTCTCTCTCTCTCTCTCTTTCTCCCCTCTCTCTCTCTTTCGGCGTACGTGTTCAGCGTTTAATCACCTCGACTGAACTTCGCGAACCAATTTGTGTGACGTCATTGTTGAACTTCGACGCATTTAGCCGGTCGTCTGCTCATATAACAGACTCCTCAATGGCCATTGGTGGAAATGATGGGCTAAAGGTGATGGTGATGGTGATGGTTGGGATGGTGGTGGATTCGTTCTGGCCTTGCTGGGCTATTAGTGATGGTAGAAGTGGCATAGACCAAAGGTGGTGGTGCTTGCCTGGCGTGTTTTACTGCGGCGGATTTACCCGAGAGCATCTGCACTCGTTTGTAGGCCGCCGAATCCAGAGGGACACAGTCTCTCTCACCCACGATTCTAGAAATATACTGGCAGTCGTCTCACGTTATGTCGGTTCTGGAGCGATAATTGTGGATCCTATCAATGCCAGAGGTATTCTATGTGAGCATTGTGGCCATGAATTCCTCCAGAACATTAATTAACGCCAGCGATGCTTGGAAACATCATGGATTGTGTAAGCTGTTTTCTTGGGAAAAGAAGAAAAGAGGTCAGGGGTCACTCACTGGAGATGGTGAGGATGGCGTTGCATGAGTCAGAGGTCATGGGTCACTCACTGGCGACGGTGAGGGTGGCGTTGCCTGAGTCAGAGGTCAGGGGTCACTCACTGACGACGGTGAGGGTGGTGTTGCATGAGTCAGAGGTCATGGGTCACTCACTGGCGACGGTGAGGGTGGTGTTGCATGAGTCAGAGGTCAGGGGTCACTCACTGGCGACGGTGAGGATGGTGTTGTATGAGTCAGATGTCAGGGGTCACTCACTGGCGACGGTGAGGATGGTGTTGCATGAGTCAGAGGTCATGGGTCACTCACTGGCGACGGTGAGGATGGTGTTGCATGAGTCAGAGGTCATGGGTCACTCACTGGCGACGGTGAGGGTGGTGTTGTATGAGTCAGAGGTCAGGGGTCACTCACTGGCGACGGTGAGGATGGTGTTGCATGAGTCAGAGGTCATGGGTCACTCACTGGCGACGGTGAGGGTGGCGTTGCATGAGTCAGAGGTCATGGGTCACTCACTGGCGACGGTGAGGATGGTGTTGCATGAGTCAGAGGTCAGGGGTCACTCACTGGCGATGGTGATGGTGGCGTTGCCTGAGTCAGAGGTCATGGGTCACTCACTGGCGACGGTGAGGGTGGCGTTGCATGAGTCAGAGGTCATGGGTCACTCACTGGCGACGGTGAGGGTGGCGTTGCGGCTAGTGGCGCTGCCGGCGTCGTTGTCGGCACGGCACCAGTACACGCCGTCGTCTCGCTCGCGGCGGCCCGCCTGCGCCGCCAGGAAGAAGAGACTGCCGGGCGCCAGCACGAGCCGGTCAGGCCGACCGGCGGCCACCGCTCGTCCGTCGTGGAACCAGCTGATGCGGGGCGGCGGCCGGCCCGACGCCCGGCAGTTGAGGGTCACCGGTTGACCTCGCGCCACCACCGAGCTGACCGGGTGCTCCACGATCACCGGCCGCTCCCAGTCGTCTGCAACGGGTCGGGAGGGTCAGTGACTTGGTGTCGCCACCACCGACCTGACCGGGTGCTCCACGATCACCGGCCGCTCTCAATCTTCTGCAATGGGTCGGGAGGTTCAGTGACCTGATGTGGCAACGAGCCTTCGTGAGTCCCACGCGGCCTTCGAGGTGGTCAAAGGTTTTGTCATCTTGATAGGAGACTCTCATACACAGATTTAACGCCCAAGCTTTGATGAATTGCTCTTACATCATGAAGCGCATTTGCGTCTTAATAAAATATGCGTTTGTCCGCGATATCGTAAGTGTTCATATAAGCATGGGATGCTCCATTTGGCAACATCAAATAGCAAGGTTTAATGTGCATGACCCCGCAGTTCTCCCGATATATTTCCTCGAAGTATGACTTGTTATCACATAGCTGGTAGAAACCCCAGGTAAATGTGCCTTTGAAAAAATCGGCTTTTGAAGACCAATAGCAACCACAAAGTGATGTTTTTTTAGCCCACTAGCTGGAACAGTGCTTCAGTAGTCCACATGAACAGAACAATTGCAGCGCTTTAACCGACATTGAGCCGTCAGAAGGGCCCACCATTTCCGCTTCGCTACCGGAGCGCATTCGTTTTGGCTCGACGGTTGCGTTGTGAGTCTGCGTCCATGTCGTGACCGAATAAATGGGTCGCTGCCTAGCTTTGTCGTTGATAACACACAGGTATTGATAAAACAGCGTCTCCAGTAAAACCACGCCTAATGCAACCGAAACGACAGCTGAAACAAAAAGCAGAACGCTGCTCACGCGTGTCGAAAACGTTCACACAAAAGACCACACCCAGTGAAATGGGCCCCTCGATATTTTTCCTCTATCTACCGCTCCCCTCTTTCTTCCACTCTCCTTTCATCTTCATTTTCACCTCTCGCCCTCGGTCGATTGCGTCTACTTCCATCCAGATCTGCATTATCTTCCGAGCGTTCTATCTTTATACATACACAAACACACACGCACGAAACACACACACACACACACACATATATATATATATATATATATATATATATATATATATATATATATATATATGTTTATATATATATATATATATATATATATATATATATATATATATATATATATATATATATATATATTTATATATATATATATATACATATATGTCCTCTTGTGCGTCCCTTCTACCTCCATCTTTTTACACCTCCCTCTCAATTTCTACTTCTACCTCTTTCCCTTAATATCCCTCTCACTTCCCTGCTTGTTTCCGCCGACACGGAAAATCACTCCATCACTACATGTGCATAAGGTCAGCCCCGACCACCAACCACGCTGGCGTGATCAGGAGACGCTAGGTCTGATTGGGAGGGTGGCGGCGATTGGGATTACCGGAGCCGACGGCGGCGGACGCGCCGCGCCGGTGGGTGGCCTGTAGCCGGGTCGCGCCGCCGCCGCAGGCCTCGGCCGGTCACGGAGCCTCATCGCACGTCCACGTCGTGTCGGTCGTTAGCGCTGGCGGTCGGCCGGCGCGCGTTGGAATCCACACGGCGACAGACACTCCGGCTGGCATAAATCTCCACCACGACACTATTTCAGCATAAACCGGCCGCAGCTAAAGTTTGAAGTCCGAGGTGGCTGCCGCGACTCGCCAGGCACGCTCGCTTGCTTATCAGCCGTTAAGAATAGCAAACGATTATCTGCAATGATAGAGGATTGTTCGGAATGATACAATGTCGCATGAAGTGGATGAGTGTGATTTCCATACGTAGTCCTATTTACGAGTTGTGGCGGTCGCATGCGTGCTGGTTATCAACAGTTGGTCTTTCTCTACATATTGGGTTGTGAGTTGAACAGTATCTTTTTAACTTCACATTAAGCATGCAGATTTAGCAATGACAGAACAGCCTCTTCCCCTAAAAACCGGCTGTCTGGCCGGGCGGAGACCCTGCACACCGCATGATCCACCGCCAAGAAGGAAAATGCTCGGCCCGTTGCCGCCAAGAGAGGGGCATGCTCGGCCCAATGTCGTCAAGAGAGGAGCATGGAAGCAAGTTCATGAATATTGGCTCCGCAATACAATGCCAGATGATTTCCTAACACATTTAGAGCTTCGCTATTGTGTGCTATTCGAAATAATTCACCGATAACATTGTTGCCTTTGACATTGGATATCAAATGCCATTCAGTGCACTTATATTTAGGATAATTTTACGCATGACCTGGAACTGCTCATATATTATTACTTCACTGATTCTGACGAAGCTTTTCTGGGAACTGGAGTAGCATTACAGCCGGTCATTTCCGTTCCTGAGATAGGAAAGAGCTGCCTCGCTTGGAATAGCAAGGTGTATCCGTGGACGTGTATTATCAGCAATGTTACGGTTAAGGTATTCGTCAGCTCGCTTTCCATCAGCAACTTGAATTGTCATGGCCAAAGCAAGTGTTTGTAGCGATTCTTTCTCGACGGAGCGACAAGAGTATGCAGCATGTTTTTTTCAGGCGCGGGATGCAATGACTGCTAGTTGAAGAAGAGCTGGATGCAATCTTCCATCGTTTCGAAATGAGATGACTACTACAATTTTTATCCGTAGGGACATAGGAATGCTGCCTAAAGCATGTATTGACGAGATTATTTCTCAATAGACATTGAACACTGAATTGTCATTCACGGTCAAATAGGCAAAGCAGCATTGTTCACACTTGTTGAGTTCCAATGGTGCGTTAAATTCGCTTCTGCCGATTAGGAATATAACGTAAATTGCCGTCGGATTCTAGTTCAAGTGCAATTTATGTGCAGTGTTGAGTTTGGAAGGATTCAATTTTACAATCTAATCCAGTCAAACTCCCAGATTTGCTGGAAATCGATCGATTAGTGAAGTCAGTGTTGTCCACTTCACTGCATTTCCATCCTCCATGCGTGTCGTTTAACACGCGCCCCGGAGGGCCTCTGAAAATTACGCGCACTGGAGGGGGGGGGGGCGGATACCGCCCCCCAAAGATCTCGGCTCCTATTAAAGCTGGAGGAACGAAATTCACAGGGTGGATGGCTACGGTGGTAAACCCTATTGTGTGCAAATTTTATCACCTTAGATCAATATCTTCAAGTTCAAATGAGATCACATTTGTCAAAATTGTCTTCTTTTGCGTGGCTTCGCTTGTCATTGTTATGGATCGCTGTGATTGTGTTTAAATACTCCAAAATGGGCATCAATGATGTTTTGGACCTTACTAATGATGCAATACAGATGCCAGTCCCGACATTTGATCTCAGGTCACCTATATAGCAGCACTTTATCAGGTCAATTACTTGTTCCAGTTACCGGAACCGGGCCGCCCGCCCGACTGCTCTGTCGGGCAGCTCGGCGCAATCGGCTTCGCGAAGAAAGGAGTGAAGTACATGAATAAAGTATGGAAACGCAATGAAAAACAGTACACAATGACAAACAGTAGTGCATTTATGACAACATTCCAGTTGACCAAAGGCGACGAGTGGTCTAGGGGTAAGATGCTCGTCTCACAATCGAAAGGTTGTGGGTTTGAGTCTCACCTGTCGCTACTCTTCGCCCGCGACCAATCGGCGTGAGAGATTGGCGACGCTACATGACTCAACGGTCGACGTGTCGTAAAACCAATAACCAACCAACCAACCAGTTGACCAAGTTTGGTTCCAATAACCTGTCATGAACTTGACCTGACTTGACCTCGGTGACCTAACATAACCTTGAAACTATATAGCATATCAATATACATCAAACAAGTCGCTAGTATTGCCAAGAACACTTCCCTTTTGCGGATATACGGGAAGCGCATCAGCGCCGATTTTTGTGGTCTGGCGCTACGAATTTTGTTTTACTTTAACGGCTCCTAACTGGAAAATTTTTCGGCCTATGTCCATTTTTCGTACTTTAAACGACGCGCCGGTCATTTATAAGCAGGTACGCAAAAATGGCGTATATCGACCGCTAGAATCTGGTGTTATGTACGAAAAACCTGAGGGGTGGGCGGATTTGGCCCCCTCCAGTGCGCGTGTTAATGCAACAGTATTGTGCATTAACAGGCAGCGACATGGGCCATTCTCAAGCCCACGGTCGACCCATCACCACCAGTCCATCTGAACGGGGCGGACACAGTCCCACCACATGCTTAGTGTGTGCGGGGCGTGACAATCCAGCTTCAAACCGGGGCCGGCCTGCTCTGCGAGTCGATTAAACCCGGATGGAACGAAGGATGTCTATATTCAATCGCAACACCGACTACGACTGATCTGCGCTCATTTTATTAGCGTGTTGTGTAGCACGCTCCCCATTCAAATGGATGCGCTCAAGTGGAAAATCAAACGCACATCGACCCGCTTGATTCAAGCATGTCAACACTGTTGGAGTTCGGTTGCTGGAGTTGAGTGGATGTCTGAAGCTGTGATGCTTGTTTATTTCATTTTGATATTACCCTTCCCGATGGGCTACGCAGTATGCGACATACATTAGGAATGCATACATGGTGCATGCATACCAATGCGTACTTACGTTCCGATATCCTATGCACACGTGATATATGTACACATAGGAATGTGGAAGATGCGTACTATTTGGCAAGATGATTCAGTTAGACTTACACCCAGAGACGGAAGTTCCGAACAGATTATGACGTCATGCGAGACACGCGACGTTCACGGTCAGTTTTCTTGTGCAGGCGGACCAGTCGCCCGTGAGACCGGGCCGGTCCGTGACCAAGCCCCCGGCCTGGCCGTGGTTCCCTGGTGGCGAGTCGCTGGTCACGCTGGCGCGGCCCACACCGGCAGCGGCTCGACGTCAGCCGACTCGACGTCAGCCGACCCGACGTCAGCCGACCAGACGTCAGCCGACCCGCGTCAGCCGACCCGACGTCAGCCGACCCGACGTCAGCCGACCCGCGTCAGCCGACCCGACGTCAGCCGACCTGACGTCAGCCGACCCGCGTCAGCCGACCAGACGTCAGCCGACCCGCGTCAGCCGACCCGACGTCAGCCGACCCGACGTCAGCCGACCCGCGTCAGCCGACCCGACGTCAGCCGACCAGACGTCAGCCGACCCGACGCCAGCCGACCCGCGTCAGCCGACCTGACGTCAGCCGACCCGACGTCAGCCGGCGGCCGCTGATCGAACTAGCCCGCTCGGATTCGATTCACCTCCGGCGGCCGGGAGGCGGGGATTGGTCGGCCGCTCGCGTCGCGTCCTTCAGTCTGGTGATGTCGTCTGACAGTTGGGCCCAGCTGCGCCGCTCGCGTCGCGTCCTTCAGTCTGGTGATGTCGTCTGACAGTTGGGCCCAGCTGCGCCGCTCGCGTCGCGTCCTTCAGTCTGGTGATGTCGTCTGACAGTTGGGCCCAGCTGCGCCGCTCGCGTCGCGTCCTTCAGTCTGGTGATGTCGTCTGACAGTTGGGCCCAGCTGCGCCGCTCGCGTTGCGTCCTTCAGTCTGGTGATGTCGTCTGACAGTTGGGCCCAGCTGCGCCGCTCGCGTCGCGTCCTTCAGTCTGGTGATGTCGTCTGACAGTTCGGCCCAGCTGCGCCGCTCGCCAGCCCCTCGGGTGGAACGGCGAGCTCCTGTGTCGGCTCAGATCGGCGGGATCATGGGACGGACTCGCGCGATCACTCAGAAGGCGGATGGTATCCGACGTTCTCTCTGACACTATGTCCATTTGCAGCTGCTGCTATTTCGAAGGTTTGGGTCACTCTACTCCAAAATGACGGTCCATGACGTTATGGACGCGCAGAATGGTATTCGAACAAGGATTGTGTATACCGCTCGTCGCGCATGAAAGCAAATCCATGTGTCAAGCCAGGCTGCAGGATCATCGTTCGACGAAATAGTCATGCCATTGCCGGGAGAATGACGTTGGTAATGCTCAATCGCACGGTGCATTGCTCGCGAATCGTTCCCTCTTGACGAAGGCAGAAGAGACACGAACAACCTACGGAAGATGCGGATGCCACCATTCCAATTCAAACAGAACTTTCCGAGCCCGGCTGCCGACGAAAGCTGCGCCAGAGTGCGCGATCGCTGGTGTCCTGACTTCTAATGGCCCGGTGAATTATAGTTTAATGACTTGGGAATGGCCGCGCGACAGAGAAAGTCCCTTACCGTGCCGCCGCTGCCTACGGTTGATCAGCCGACCCGAGCAGGTCGATAAATACCTAACGAATTTGGCCGACAGAGCGGCGGGGACACTGGGGGCGTCGGTGGCCAGCCGTGCCGACACGGGCCGGCCAGATTTCCCCAGTCATGTGATGAGTGATGCCGTGTCGGTCGGAACGACACTGCTACAGCAGTGGCAGCCGCGCCGCGTAAATAACTGACGCCGCCGCGACGGGTCAATGTCCGCGACCGTCTGGGCGCGCGAGCAGCCACCGGCGACCTGGTCGTCGCCCGCCGCCGCCGCCGGCAGCTGAACTCGTGCTAATCCTCTAATGTGATTCGGAAATAATTGTGGCGAATCCAGCCGGCCGTTGGCGATATTTCTGGCGGCCGCCGGAGCGGCGAAGGGAGAACTGTGGCGGCGCGGATTTACGACATTTCTGGCTGGCCCCTCTCCGTCTGGTGTCGGGGTGTGACGATAACAGGACGTAAACAACACGGCATGGAGCAGCCGAGCATACGTCTTGGAGATTAAGGGCCGCCAAGTGGGACTTCAATGGTAAAATGGTATCGGGATATTGAAAACATAAATCTCCGTGAAATTGAAAACCTCCCCATGCAAGAAAAATGAATCATGTTTCTCTGTTTATCGGTAAAGGAATATGCGGGATGGCGCTGAGGGTGTTCATATTGAAAGGAAATGCATCGTGCGGAATCAGCTTCTTGGCTCTTGTCTACTGAAGCCACGTCGTGAGCGTTCTCATTCGATACCGGTTTGCCTCTCCTCTCCGTGCTCCAAACATCACCCGAATCGCTCTATACGCACATAATACTACCGTGTTGATTGTTTGGTACAAGAGCAATCTCATGCGCAAAAGCGATCTCAGTTGTTTTACTTCAGGTGTGTCGGCGATCTTCAGATTCTGTCGAGCGTCCACATTTAGCGGGCATCAGGTGGAAGCAAGTTCACCCAGAGCCAGAGCCAGAGCCAGAGCCAGAGCCAGTGCCAGTGCCAGTGCCAGAGCCAGCACCGAATGTGTTTGATAAAATATGTATAGTAAGCCCTTGAGAGCAGCTCGTGCATGTATACATCTATCGAAGGAACGTGGTCTGACGTCACCACATGTATGATGAGTGGGCCAGGTCAGACCCCACCAAGGACAGATCTCAGAAGGCTAAATATAACGCGAGAAGCAACGCTGGGGAAGGATTACTGGGAATAATTATTTTATACGGGCCTTCAACAAAGTGGTAAATTAATTTCAATTCATGCGATAAAATATCAGTGAATACGTGGATATATGATCATTTTTAATAGAGGCGTCAGAGTAGAAGATAACTTCACATCAGACATATAATATCAGTTTCGCGCATACGTAAACGGAAGCAAACAAGACACCGGCTTCGGCAAAGGCATGTGCAGGTTCAATGTGCATTGGCTTGATGCCAGCTGATGATAGTTTTTATTCAGGATCTGTGCGAATGATGTGCGATCATCTACGAGTATGCAAATTGGAAGTGCGCTGCCAGGCACCGACCTCCCGTGCTGGCGATTCAACCGGTGAAGGCGGAATCTCGTGGACATGTGGGGGGGGGGTGAGCAGGCTGTCTGCTGCATTAGCTGGTGATTTCACATGCCCTGGGAATGTTTCATTCAATTGAAGCAATGACAATGCGTGTTTATCGCATTCGATTTGCATTTACATGCGATAATTATATTTTCGTCACCTTTCATCCATGCTCGATACTGCTTTTCTCTTCATAGTTATGCAAAAGTTGGCATCGCCACCGGTCCTATGAGCTTACGTCAGACAATCGCTAGCGCTGACTGATTCGCTCAGCAATGCCGGCAAGACCAAGTTATTTTACATTAAAATGATTACAGCGATGTGTTCCTCAGTCTAGGAAGCTCACAGGCTCTGGGGACACCAGCTGAGTAGCTCAGATGCACTGCACAATTTGCATTAGCAATTAACCAGGATTAGTGGTAACTATCCCTCACAGTTTGACGTCATTTTTTACCCCTTGCAGTGCCGGGGATGGGCGATCAATTAGACCCTCCCCAACTAACTCTTGCTCTAAGCTAGATATAGCGATGAAATGAATAACACAGGACTCCATCCTTGAGCTATCAGCTACTTGAAACATTGTTCTTTGCCGCTTGTATTTTGGTTCCCAGGTCAGATCAAACCGTGTAATTTCGGGGTGTAGACGGTCGCCCAGTCGTCGCCTTAGTCTTCGGACTCTGATCGTGAAACAAATGTGATTTCGCGCTTCGATATCGGTGATATGGCAACTGAAAACAAACTTATACCACGTTGACACCTGCAAAGGTCACAATCCCTGATCAAGTCAAGGTGACATAATCATACTATTATCATGTTTCATGTATATACGCGAGTGGACTTGTAGCTTCGAAGCCTCGATGGCAGTGGGGTGTTTAACAATTCACATAAAAAGGTCATTAGCAAAGCATCTTTTCGTGTCCAATTTGTATCAGAATTACAGAGCAACAACTTCAGGAAGACATTCCGCTGGCATTGCCTCTTTTAACCGAGTGTGATGTCCCCATGGAGCCATGCTCTATCCCACTTAAACCACGAGGGCACCGTTCCAGCGACGAAGTCGTAATTCACCTCCGACTGTAGGCTACAGCTCACGGCTGAAATTATGGCGACATGCCACCGAGCTCGCTGCAGGATGCACCTCGCCGTCGCCGTCGTCCCCGACCCGCGCGAGGCAGGTCACCAGCGCCGGCGCCGAGCCGGCTGCGACGCGGCCGAGCTGCCGCCGACGGCGCGACTCGAGCGCGTCGCACCGCGTCGACGCCGACGGTCCGAAGTCGCGGCTCGGTGCGGCAGTCGCGGGCTGTGGCCACCGCTGTACCGACGCCGCCGGCGCTGAGTGATAAAGCGACGGCACGGCGCGACGGCGTCTTGAATATCAATGCAATTAGGCGAGCATTGTGCCGCGCCGACTGGCCATCGCCCCGGGAACAGCAAACCCGCTCGGAATGACAGCTGTGGACGGAAGCGGAGCCGGGCAGCTTGGTCGGGAGCCGGTCGGCTTGGTCCGGGCAGCTTGGTCCGGGCAGCTTGGTCCGGGCAGCCGCGCCTGACGCAACGCCCGGGTAAGCTGAACTGCAAGACGTTGCGTCGACACTACAGTACACATTGTCTAGCTCCCTAGTGACAAATAGCCAGCGACGGGTGGCGAGAAACAGGCCGAATCGACCGATTACCATAACAGCAATGCCCTCCGTTGGCTTGGACCGTGCTATCTCTCGGCCAGCGGCGCAGTGGCACTGTGCGCCGCATCACCATCAGGCTCGTGCCCCGCGGGCTCAGCGACCCGAGAGGAGCTGACACCGTCAGGTGTGCCAGCGGTGTGTCCAACACCACTCCATCGCCACTGTCACTGCCCGCCCACTGTGCTCCCGAGAAGCTGCGTCCAATGCCGAGGGATGGCAATGCCTCGTGGTGGTAATCCCTCGTGGTGGTAATCCCTCGGGGTGGTAATCCCTCGAGGTGGTAATCCCTCAAGGTGGTAATCCCCCAAGGTGGTAATCCATCGGGTGGTAATCCCTCGAGATGGTAATCCCTCGGGACGGTAATCCATCGATGTGGTGATCCCTCGGGGTGGGAATACCTCTGGGTGGTAATCCCTCTGGGTGTTAATTCCCCTGGGTGTTAATCCCTCTGGGTGGTAATCCATCAGGATGGTATTCCTTTGTGATGGTATTCCCTTGGGATGGTAATCCCCAGGGATGGTAATCCCCAGGGATGGTAATCCCCAGGGATGGTAATCCCCAGGGATGGTAATCCCCAGGGATGGTAATCCCCAGGGATGGTAATCCACAGGGATGGTAATCCACAGGGATGGTAATCGCAGGGATGGTAATCCCAGGGATGGTAATCCCAGGGATGGTAATCCCCAGGGATGGTAATCCCCAGGGATGGTAATCCACAGGGATGGTAATCCACAGGGATGGTAATCCCAGGGATGGTAATCCCAGGGATGTTAATCCCTCTGGGTTGTAATCCCTCTGGGTGGTAATCCCTCAGGATAGCAATCCCTCTGGGTGGTAATCCCTCTGGATGAAAATCCCTCTGTGTGATACTCCCTCGGGATGGTAATCCCTCATGGCGGTAATCCCCCGGGAAGGGTAATCCCCCGACGTCTGCAGCCGAGGTACACGCGGTTTTCCAGGTGTCCACGCTGTGCACACCTGAACGTCGTGAACGGTGGACGTTATAGACCCAGCTGGCGGGCCGCAACACACCAACCACACGTCGGCTCAAGCCGAGCTCCTGGTGACGAGGATGCGTGGTGACAGAGAGCGCATCAGCATAGGCCGTCCAACAGCTCTGATGAACCAGTACTCCTTATTCGGCGCTTAGTAAGATCGGCATATGGGGAAAAGCCTTGGGATATATGATAATGCAATGCGCTGTGCACAACAGCGTAAAAGTTGGCAATTTCACACCCCAAAACACCCATCATTTTAGCAAAAAATTGATACATTGAGAAAAAGACAGCCTTCAGTCTATATATGAACACTGATAAGATTTCTCCTTCACTGATGAGGACACTTAATGATGCAACATTGGCTAATATTGGCTGCAGTATTTCCTCATGCGAGACCACGAAACAAATAACAAAGGGTAATCCGAATGCAAAAAGGCAGCTTGAGGCCGCACGAAATCGCAGCACATTAGTGGCCGTAGCGTGTCTGTTTGGTGCAGTCCAGAGCCTTGTATGGCCGTGAACTTGCCACTGGATTGCACACAGGAGCGCAGTTGGGATGATCTCAGAGACAATGATATGCCAAAGGAAACGGCAGTTGTTAGTGGCGGGCAGCTTCCAACAGGACAATAAAAACAGACTCCTGAGGGAAGCAGGTGTCCTGATGCCTCCACCTGTCACTAGCCGGATACGTCTAGCCAAATCCATGAGTTAATTATTGCTCAAATAAGAAGCCGCCAACGTTTGTCACTCATCAGTGCAGCGGTAATTTACAGCCAAGGTGGACAACATTCATAAAGGTTTACTTCCGTTGGTGACCTCAATATTGACACTGCATTAGATCTGAATGCGTCCAGTTTATTTCCAACGCATGCCTGTCAAATTGCAGCTTTGCTTTTTGTCACTGTTACAACCGATGTAATTGGTGCACCGTATCCTTCTCCACCCACCTCCGGGGGCCAAAATGGACATTCCGGGCGTCACAGCGAGGTCGAAGGCGCACACGGAATGATTTGCCTGTCAGGTTCACAATATTTATTTCATCGATGAGATACTTCTACCGACGAATTAACCAATGCTATTAACTTAGCTATGTATATTGCAGGTTAACTCCCAGCATTTGCCAATCATGCAGGTTACGTTTCTGGTGGCGAATAACATACTCTTAACAGCTAGAATAGCGTAACCTACAGCTATTTTCTACGAATAGCCCTACAACTTCAAGAAATGTTCCACCTGATACGAGTACTACTTAGCTAGGAGTAGGGTACTCAATTGTACGCTCCCATTTCATGCTTTTCTACCCCCTCCCTTATCTGGACAGGCTGCGTCCATCGTAGTCCTTTTCTTGTTGGTCTTCGCTCGCCCTCGTCTATCAGAATCCGGTTAATAACCCTGCCACCCTCGCCGCTTCCCCTCCTGGCCATTAGTCGCTTTGTTCCTCATTTCACAGTGGTCTTTTCACGCACGGTGGCGGTGCGTTCCGATTGACTCATTGGGAGTCGACCCACGTCCGGAGTATCACTCATTGGCGCGCACCGGCGGCGCAACTGGCTGCTGACGACCGGCTGGGGCCAACGGCATTACACAAGTGGCCAAATTGCACGCCAATTCATCTGGCATGCCCGATGGAAAACTTGCCAATCTGCCGATGCAAATTATTGCACGTGTGGTCGCTCAGAGCCGCCATCAAGGTCAATTTGTGTTTCCCACGGGAAACATTTATTACATGTGATTAAGCTGCCGGAGAGCAATGTCAATGTAAGATTAGAAGCATGAACAGCTTCAGCACCTAGCGCACGATCACTGGTATCGTTCTGAAGTGGTGGTTTGACCTGAGGCTGGCGGGTGAGGCGGCAATGTGATCCGGGCTGTCATTCGCACCAGTTCGACAAATCCGCTCCAGAACGCAGTCATTTTGCTCTTCCTGTGACTGGAACTGTTGGCTTCACGCTTTCTAGTCTGATCTCCATATTTTCCGCCCGCAGTAATGACTCACAGAACTGCGTCAGTAGTCAGTAACAGCGATTATGCCACACCAGTCTGATGCCTACTGGGATGTTTTCTAGTCTGATACTGGGATACTGGGATGTTTTCTAGTCTGATACTGGGATACTGTGATGTTTCTACGCAGCGCTTAACACTCCTTGGTGGAATACACGGCAATCAGGTGGGTTCACGGTACGCATGACGTGAGCTACGATGTCCTACTTGAGCTACACTAAACAGCATAATTCACCATTATGAGCAGGTGCCGCTTGGATCAGGTACATCGAAGTGCGATTTAATTTAATAGTTTATGAAGGAGAGGGCTACAATCAAAGTAGTTGATTTGTATTTGAAGTTGTCATCATGCGGGGTTAATGTTGCAATTCTGCCATTTCAGAAATGCCACAGCTCCGCAGCGTCCCAATATTTTCGCTGCCCAAAGGCATGATATAACTTTGTTTCATTCAGAGACTTAGGCATGTAGCAGTCGAGGTAGGAATAGGAAGGACGTGCATGCACGTGCATTCCCAGACGAAACGCATTGCATACTCTGTAAGTGCTGGGGTGACACATCTGGTATTATGAAAAGCAAAGTGACAAAAAAAATGCGCGAGCGTTTTTTGTGGTCGTAGCTTCGCTGGCATTTAGTTGTTGCACGACCGAGCAAATTCCCATGTTCTTCTCAACATGAGGAGCACATATGCAATACTACCTATTGAATATATTCAAAATTTCACGGATTTGTGTACTTTAATCACAAAGGCGAACTTCATGGTCACAGCTTGAAGATTCCGAATTGTTGTCTACTTCTAAAGTCCTAAGCAGAACTGGGGCATTGGCGGCTTTGTTACTAGCTAGCGACAGGTTGTTTTTTTTTGCATGTAGACTGTATGACATGCGTTGGCATCATTGTTGTAGAGCCGAATAATTCAACGATATGACAAGAAAAAACTGCATGAGGGCTAAGTGCACTTCCAATAAAAATGCGAAGCAAATCACAGCAGCTTTTATGGAACATTTAACTCACATTGCAGATTGGTTCTGTAATTCCATCGAGTGTCACCCAAATACCCACTAAAGCTCATATGCATCATGTGGGTAATTTCTTAGCCCTCGCCCGTGTACGGCATTTTGCCACCTTCACCAGTGGAGGTGGATGGATACAACCCCCTAGCGTTTCCAAACAAAACGGTTCCAAACGAAGAGTGACGAAACAAAAACGGTCGTTCGAGGTGGGACGATATGTCGCTATTGACATGCAATGTTTGTACCTGGGGGTGATAGGTGACCCTTCAGGTCATGTCAAAGGTTGCAATTTACAACAATCCAGACGTTTCACAAGGACGGCAAGATCAGATTCAGGACCTTGGTTATTGGTTTTTGCGACACGTCGACCGTTGAGTCATGTAGCGTCGCCAATCTCTCACGCCGATTGGTCGCGGGCGAAGAGTAGCGACAGGTGAGACTCGAACCCACAACCTTTCGATTGTGAGACGAGCATGTTACCCCTAGACCACTCGTCCCCAGCTTCAGGACCTAAACTAACTCAAGATTTCCTGTCAAACTACGAAAGGTCATCAGAGGTCACCATCGGTCAATGGCTGATTCACCATGGAATGGTACAGTGACAATGCTCGAATATCATTTGAGTCATCGATCAGCTTAACCCGCACACAATGTGTCGCATTGGGTCACAATGGTATGCCAAGATGCGATAACTCGCGATTTCGTTCACAAATGGTCGGAGGTGTTCCCTTGTATGACATCATAGCTCCGTGACCTGAAATGACACAACAAATTTTGTGTTTAATAAAAGCTCCGAAAGCGACGCCCCGGAGTGTGTTGCAAATTTCACTTGGCTTCGTTGGCCAGTTCGGAAGCTGGATACGAAAAACCTTAGGGGTTGCACCACTCGCGAGTGTTAATGCTTGATTCTAAAAAATATTTTATCTGTGCTCAGGAAGAACTGTGCATGAACATTTTCGGAACCACTTGTTCACAACCAACTACCCAATCTCAGTGTTCTGGAGCGTTCCCGCAGAGAACCGCTACCATTCAGCTGTCGTCCTGAGAGGTGAAGGCGAGCCTATTTTCGCTGTCATATGCAATATTGGTTTCCCAAAGTCATCATATGACAAGTTGAGCGAACGTTGGGCTCGTGAGCCGATGAAGTTCCGAGGCACGTCGTATTTCGCCGACCCGTCTGGTGTGACGACGCAATCTGCCGACTTCTTCAATATTCATTTTCATCTCTAGTGTGGGATAGCCCACCCTCCACATGGACGGCTGCTGTAAACGTGAGCAAGCTTGGGTACAAACGGTTGTCATAAACTGCATGCTTCCTCTGAGAGGAACACCGGCATACCCAGCACACCGCTTTCTGTTCGTCTCCGAATGACTGGCGGTCTGTTGTGTCGTCTGCTCCTTGGGAGAGGGAAATTCGCCAGACCATCGAAGTAGCGTTCAGGGCTAGCATTGTTGGCGCGTGTTAATGTTAGGCAC
This sequence comes from Ashinkailepas kermadecensis, assembly GCA_034440615.1. NCBI lineage: Eukaryota > Metazoa > Arthropoda > Thecostraca > Neolepadidae > Ashinkailepas > Ashinkailepas kermadecensis. The sequence continues at coordinate 52,621 of JAOTOM010002455.1, forward strand.
GTTCTCAATGATTAACGAGAAAACCAATATTTGAGGACAATATGTACCCTGTTCATGTAATATTGCACACACACAACCACCACCGCCAATCGGTTCTTGATGTCGATATATCTCATGGTGTGCGGCTCGCGGCTTCAGGCCCACTCCAAGTGTTCTCAACGGCGCCATACATTTCCGCGGTGAGCACTATTGAAGAGCGTCTTTTAATCTGTATCTCTTGTGTCGGTGATTAATGGTTGGGTATCCATCTTCGGAACTAGCAATAAGATGGCGTTACGCAGACGCAATTCCAATCAGGGCCAGACCGAACTGAAGCCCACGCGTTCTCGTCCGGCTTTGTTCCATTAATTGCAGTGGTGTGCTGGGACTGCATTCGTTGCATTGTTAGGCTATTTTAAGGCTTACTGCATGTGCCTTGCACACATTATTTTCAGTGGCATGTTCTTCGTACTAATGTCGCTGCTAGTCTTGGTCACCATTTGTTGGTAATCGTCAGATCACTTTTTGGGTACGAGTAGAATAGACTGGCGGGATGATATCAGCTCTAGCAATTTGTCAAAAATATCAGCCACTGCTATTAGTGATGATTATGATTGTGATTACAATATGATACGATACGATATGACTACGATTGTGATTACGATTTGATGAATATGATCATGAATAATGTCCAAGTGAAGTTGGGCACACACTGGCTCAACTTTGCTTCTCATTATGTTCTGTTGTTAAAGTGCTGCTAGTCGTGTCCAGGCACATCTATCAGAATGCTCCCTATCAGATGCACAGAAAGACATCAAATTTAATGTTTCCATAAACGTGGCGTGACATGCGTGACGTACAGTACCAGGGCTACGCAATTATTGCCAACAAAAGGAATATCACATGCCTTTGTTCAGGAAGACCGCCTCAATTCGTCTGTCACCTGTGGGTCCCGGAAGAGCCATTATTAAGTAGCGAACATCCCATCTTGCCATCTCTATTGCCATCTTCTGGCAGAAAGCTTGCCTGACATAAGTTGAGCAGCTGCCGCCGAGTTCCGTCGACTTCGTTATCTGGCGTTTTGTTGCAAAAGTTTGGGCCAAAGTTACGGCGAGAGTTCGTGGCTGCTCTTTCTACCACACAAAAAAACCACATTGCGTTGGGTTGAGTGCATTGGATCCGAACCAAATACATCTGGAAAAACGTCGTCACCACCAGCTGAAAGTTGAAGCCGGCAGCCGGGCATTGTTACACTGATGAATCGAACTGTTCCTCTCCACCATAAATAATAATAATGAGTTTTTCAATCATAGGCCGCCTCTTGCACATGGTGTAGTAAGGGGTGTATGCGAAGCCTGAGAAGAGTCTTGAGTCTCCCCCTGCGTATATGTAATAAGAGCTCAGCTAACCGACCTCCGTCTGACATAGCCCGACTGCCACGCTTTTGAGCCCAATAATAAAGCTTTTGCCACAGCGCTTCAAATCCCTACCCCTTCACTTCATTTGACCTGATCTTTAATTTGTATTTTCACGGGCAATGATCACGCTAATCCCTTTCAAGTATGCGCATTCTTTACATAAAAAGCCTGATGACGGATTGTTTAACAACGGAAGCTGGACCCAGTGTCGGTCCAGTCGGCACGATATAACCTTCGGGGGGGGGGGGGGGTTCCTTTTACGCCCTCTAAATTGTTATGCGACAGAGGAAAAACGGCGACTTTCAGCCCCGCGAAATTATCAGCACCTTTCTTTCATCTGTTTCGCGTCTGATGTCGAAGTTTCAACCTCGGGTCGTGCAAGGTCATTGACATAGCTCTGGTCAAAGGGGACCACTTTCAGAATTGTTTCAGGATTGATAACTTATCTAAATGAAAAGATATTGAAATGAAGCTTGGAATGTGAGTATAATTATCCAGTGCCTACAAAACGTGCATCTCGGATTTCTGTTTCAGGTTAGGTCAGTGACCTGAGGTCATGGCCAATTTTGGACCAAATTCTCCTGATATTTTTTTGTTGTAATATCCATGTTCTTCTAACCGGATTTTATCCCTTGGTATGCATGTAGACCTATTAGGAGAAGTTCCTTTTCCAATTTGATTGACCTCCATCGAGTAACCTGAGGCCAGGCGGAGATAAAGAACGCTAAGTTGGTACAACCTATTTAGACACTCATGTTTTTATGGTTTATTTTGATTTTTAATGGCCGAAATAGTATTAAACTTGCATTGCACGACCTAAGTTATCAAATGAAACCAAAACTATGAATCATAGTCAGGATCAGGGTTATCCTAGGTCATTGTCCTATGACAGCGTATGTATAATTTTGCTCATACACGTGAATATATATTAAAATGAAGCTTCTCACATGAATAAAATTTGGAGGTGCTTACAACACGTATGTCTTGAATTTCTGTTTGAGGTCAGGTCAGTAATCTAAGGTCACTTCCAATTTTTGCCCGTGATAGACCAATGTGACTATTTGTTTGGCATTCACTCTGTAATTAGCTCTCAAATGGCATGCGTTTTAAATCTGTGTCGTTACAAGAAATGGAATTATGAAATGTTTTTGAAAGGTCAATTTTGTTCCGAAAAACCGCCATTTTGAGTCCCCAAAGTATTTAAAATAAACAGGTCATGCTCGGGTCCGACACGTCGGGGCTTTCCAATGATACCCGGTTCGCATCGATGCATCGCTTAGTTCGGAAGTTAGAGGGGGTATCTTTACCCCTCCCCCAGAGACGGGGTGTGAGGGTCTGACCGGAGAGACCGGGTTAACGACCAGCTAGCGGCCCGTCTCGTGGCTATGTCATACCGGGCCACCTGCGTTCCCAGATGTCGGACGACCGCGGGGCTGGTGTCAGTCCGATGGAGGGTGCCGCACTGAGCAGCTGCATGCGGAACGGCTAAGCGGCAAGGATCTGGGACGGAAGGTGCTGTGACACGGCGTGATGCCTGTGCTATTTCGGAACAGTGGATCTACGTTTGATACACATGCACCATATTCGGCAGTTTGTAGCCAACGTCGGCTGAAGCGGAATATTTTTCGATGCACACATGTAGACAATTGTAGCACTCTGTCCGCAATAGAGTTCGTCTGCCGAAGATTCGGCATGCAGCCAAAATTTGAATGCGTGGTGCGGGATGTTTTAAACAAGTCTTACGTTTTTCTATGATTCCTCCATATCTGCCAAAATTGGGCACAATAAGCTGGATGCTTATGCGGACTGCCAAGAGAGCCAATAGCCAAACCAAGAGAACGGTTGCTGTTGGTCCACAGTATTCTCTCTCGGCATGGTGCCCAATCCTGTGACTGCAGAGAGTTCCCGAAGCTGGGCAATGGTAACACGAGTGTTGAAAGGACCACAATAATTGGAGAGAAGGAGCGGATTTCGTCGCTCCTACCTCGAGAACGATTCAGCCTATTTACATGACATTTACTTGGTGGAGGAACGGCCAGGAGAGCTTTCTGTGCTGGGGGTGAATAGAACGCTAGCCACGTCATTTCAGATTAAGCGATATTGACTAACGGAATCAACACTTCATTAGTTGATTAATTTGCATCACTTGCATGGTTTAGAACGATTGATCCATGAATGACTGCATGGTTTAGAACCACCTGTACATCTAGCAGGGCAGCATGCGACGAATCGTTCCTTCCCATCGGTGACTAGCGATAGATGACACTGGGCGGACAGACTCTGAACCACGATGCTCCCCAACGGTTAGGCAAGTCCGCACGTTCCTGAAGGTCTCTTGTCGACAAGCGGGGACATGCTGAGGAATTTGTGTGCGAGTGGAAGACCGGAGAATAGCCGTTCACCACTTTTCTGGAGCTTGAACATCACTTCTGTGAAAGCTGCACGATAGTAATCGGCGGCGATTCCTCGCCATGTTCTTTCAGAAATTCGTACGTGCTTGGTCTGAGAGATGTCATTTGGAGTAGCAGATGTTGGGGAAGAAGAGGCTGATGACTCTGCCGCTCACCGCCGTGGTCCCGATGGGAGGGAGAAATTTAACCGCCGAATCATGCACCTTCCTCACGGCTGAATACAGAAGCGAGATGAGGAGAGGTGCACGAGCCAAAAAGTAAAGACCAGATGGAGGTAGGGTCCATGAAGACTAAGGACTAAATGAGGTTTGGCTCAGTGTCAGCCGTGAACCAGAAGATGAAGAAAGGTGTAGGAAAGAGATTGGATGATGCTCCGAGGGACATAATTGCGGGAGTTAGTTGAAGAGAGTCGTCTGTACCATCTCTACTTGGGCTCCAGTCATATTCTACTGTTCGATATCTGGTGAAACCAACTGGCATTTGTTGGCTTTATTGCAGTTGTAAGTCACACCTCTGAAAGCTGCATATCATCAACATATTTGAGCTATCAACCGACATCATTGATAATCTGCTGTTTTCAGCAAGTAGCAGGATAACTTCGAAATACTTAATTATTTATCATCAAGTCGTTAAATGCATGTGACAAACTTGCTGCCTGCAAGCGTGAAATTTATCTCACAAGCTGCATGATGATTGTTAACTTAAGTTTAAAAATACAAATAAAGTTAGCATTGATTTTAAAAAGTGAAATTTACTGACAGACCGACAGGTTCCAAGTGGGATTTCTAACAGTGCTTAGCTAGTCTTATGTCAAAAGACAAATCCGATGTTAACCATTATTTGATAGTTACGGGTAGACAGTGGCTATCCACATTTACCCTCGTAAAACAGACGCAAATTGTCATCATTCATGTCAGGGGATTGCTAGCTGCTGAGGCTTTTCTTGTTCTGGCCGCAAAAAGATTGGAATGACATCCATACCTCTTCGTATGGCACGGGCTAGTGCATGGCGAGTGGCGTACAGGGACAGCACATTAATACAGGACGTAATCTGGATTCAAATGCATGTCTA
>JAOTOM010002455.1:60000-103271 GCA_034440615.1 Ashinkailepas kermadecensis
TTCAGTGTACTCCTTCACACAAAGCGGATGAGTTCACGTGAGCTTAAAAGACGCCAGCCGTCATCAGTCGCAACATGATTTCAGGTTGCGTGTAATTTAGAGATCAGACGTACCTTGCAAATTTGACCAAGCTCTGTCCTAAAAAGGAATGGTGTCAACAGCGGTCAAAGGAGGTTTTCAAGTGTCTGCAAGGAAAGCATTGTTTGCACATGCATGGAAGCAATGTGATGCTTAACATACGCATTTGCAGTGAAATTGAGTTCAAGAACACACTTACCGTATACATACCTCAATAAATACGTCTCCTCTTTCAGACTGACACTTTAATTCACATAAAATGAACGCAACCACCAGAAATACATTGTTGCAGCTTGTTTACCTCGCTGACTAGAAAACCGTCTAGATTACCAGTGTTCGTCCAGATGTAATATACAGAGCGAAAGGAGGTCACGTATTTGAAATTAAGCTTGTTATATGCTAAAATTTAAAATGAATGCAATCAAAAGAAAGATAATACACATACAAAGGCACCGAGTTCCATTCCTGACGAAGATATATATATAATACATCTACTGAAACATGTAAACATTTCTTATTCACAAATATCGTTTTTCCATCAGAACTTATATTTATAAATAAGCATGATACTATCAAAAGCCAATTGAAACTTGCCTGGATTGGCACAAAGCGAACCGAAGTGTGCATGTAATGTAGTGTCAAGCAAAATATCTATTTTTTATCCCTCAAGCAAAATAGAAACAACTAGTTTGTTGAATTGTGGCCTCCGACAGGCATGACCATCTTTGAGAACGATAGTGTGTGTGTAGGATGGAGAGGGAGGATGTCGAGTTCACTAAGAAAAAATGAGGCGTCCACGTCATAACTTTCGCTGCGTTGCTCGATAAAATATATGTCCACTTAGTGGAGAGGCCGGCAGGATGGGATGTGTTCAGAGTATTTCAGAATCAAGTGTCTGGATACAACCCACATTTGGGATGAGTGGGTAAATATTTGGTATTATTTGATGCAATTGCCAACAGGATTATTACATTTATCAGTAAGTCGTCATGATACAACTCATTCAGATTTTTAATACAACGAAGAATGGCTCTTAGATGCTCCTGGGTTTTAGACATTGCGTGTAAGAAAGCATACGACCTTCAATATACCAGGAGGTGCTGAGTTGACATCAAAGTAACGTTAAGGATTATACTTTATTAGGTACTCAACGTTTCGGCCAGGGCCATCGTCAGGAGTGATATAAAATGTCAGTTTAGGAATTGAAAAAAAAGCACGCGAGAAAAAGCGTGCAAAGACACGTGGAATGCAGAAAGCCTCCTCAGTGGTGCAGACACTTAAGAAACTCCAAACCAGAAACAAACTATGTCAAGATAGAATCCTCTGAGGAGCCGAGCCGATGGTACATAATATCGATACATACATACGCACATATATAGACATAGATCCAATATAACGCGTAATACATGGAATATAATTTATGTTTATGTAATTTAGTGATATAAAGACGTCGTTTGCGTGTTAGTTGCGGCCGTAGATTACGTATGTGTAGAGATTCGAGGACCTTTAGATCAGCGTTGTCCCTGGCTGTTGCTGAATTTCTACTTTGAAGTTTGTGTTAGTGTCGCTGTGTTCCATGTTATAATGTTTGTCGATCATGTGTTCGCCTAGGTGTGTATGCTCTTCGAGTCTGGCATCTCCCGTGTCATTGTACCTATCCCTGATACGTTTGGTTTCACCGACATAAAATATTCCAACAGCGGTTCCACGTTATTTTATAAACTACGTTTTTCGCGTGCATCTACCTTTGAGCCGTTGATAAGGTGTGGCACGTTCTTTACGCAGGGCATGGCGGAATTTCGGGCTGAGCGGACCAGGTAGATTTCGCGTAGGTCCGCTAGTCAGGCTACCTAACATGGTTTAGATGAGACGAACGGATGGCTGCGTTTCCTGTGCATAGTTGGTCATCGACAAATGGAAGTCTCATGTAACATAGTTGGGATTACTATGTGCTCGATGCCGACGTTGCCCACTTATCCTACTCCTGTTGTAGGGTGAACAGCACGGCGGCGGAGTGTCCCGATGTGCTGGGTATCCGTTTTCCAGGAAAGGTTGTCATCTTGCGGCTCCGCTCGCATGAAATAGTATCGGAGGAGACTCGTGCTGCTCTCCTCATTTGGGATGTTGAGGAGAGCAGCACGAGTCTCCTCCGATACTATTTCATGCGAGCGGAGCCTTGCGAAGATGACAACTCTTTTCCTGGAAAACGGATACCCAGCACATCGGGTACACTCCGCCGCTCGTGCTGTTCACCCTACAACAGGAGTAGGATAAGTGGGCAACGTCGGCATCGAGCACATAGTAATCCCAACTATGTTTACATGAGACTTCCATTTGTCGATGACCAACTATGTCGACAGGTAAACGCAGCCATCCGTTCGTCTCATCTAAACCATGTTAGTAGCCTGGACTAGCGGACCTACGCTGAAATCTTACCTGGTCCGCTCAGCCCTGGAAATTCCGCCATGCCCTGCTGGTAGAAGAACGTGCCACACCTGTATCAACGGGCTCAAGGTAGATGCACGCGAAAACGTAGTTTATAAAATAACGTGCAACCGCTGTCTTGGAATATTTTATGTCGGTGAAACCAAACGTAGTATCAGGGATAGTACAATGAGCACTTGGGAGATGCCAGACTTCGAAGAGCATACACACCTTTAGGCGAACACATGATCGACAAACATTATAACATGGAACACAGCGACACTAACACAAACTTCAAAGTAGAAATTCTAGCACAGCCAGGGACAACGCTGATCTAAAGGTCCTCGAATCTCTACACATACGTAATCTACGGCCGCAACTAAACACGCAACGACGTCTTGGTATATACTTAAATTACATAAACTAAATTATATTTTGTATTACTTATATGATTTTTATATAAGGGGGTTTTTATAAAAAAAAAAAATACACCCATATATTAAAAAAAAATTTTTTTTTTTTTTTTTTTTTACACCACATTTCTTTTTTTTTTTTTTTTTTTTTTTTTTTTTTATTAAAAAATAAAAAAAAAAAATAAAAAAAAACCACCCCCGAAAGATAAAAAAAAAAATAAAAAAAAAAATTTAAATTTAATAAAATCATTCAGATTTGTCGGCAATGTAGCCAGATGTGTGCAACTATCGCCAGCCGTGTGCACCGAAGCAAAGGGTGCAGGTGACGATTCAGTGACAACGCCGGGAGTTTATTGCGGGGGGGGGGGGGGGTTGATGGAGATCTCAATTAAGGACCAATTCGTTGATATCATCATGGGTCTGGTTCGACTTTCTGATGGAGATGCCGATTGAAGGCAGTTTCCAGTAATTCGGAGAGGAGAGGTAAAACTCATTGGAGCCTATATAGTGTTCAGACGGAACTACTCATTCTGTGTTGTTTGCCTGTCATTACATGCCACTCGCGGCACAGGGGAAGTAAATATACCTTTTGTTGGATTATTACTCGCATCTTAGTTGTATGTCTTTGGGTGGAAGAAGTGACCTGAACGTTACAATTTATCGCGACAAGCAATCCAGGAACCATCATCCCTGGACAAACATCTGGAGTCTGGATATTCCATCTGGTGTAATGTTGACGCAGAGTACCAGCATGACAATAGGGAAACCACTTGACTTTAACCTCGCAGCTCTGTCTTTTTCCGCAGAGTCACATGAATTGCAGGAGAGAGAAGTGGGTCAATCGATTCAACAATGCACACTGCGTAGAAGAGGCGAATTACCGTGGTGTCGGCCAAGGCTCGTTGAACGCAGTGCTATTCGGATGAGCGTATGTTCAATGTCCCAGAAAATTCAGTCTTCCACTCGACATGTTCAGAGATGCCACTGGAAGTACGTGATCCACTGCACTCAATTCCCGGCACGACAACGATGCGTTAATACAGGAAATCCTCCTACTGATAGCGATCAAAGTATTTGTGACCCTCCGTGCACTTCAGTTCAATTTCCGACCCCTGCATATAGAGAAGTCTAATCAACACGATAAATATTATGCCTTAGTACAATGGTAATATTGCGTACGACGGTGCATTGCATGGCGACTTTCCTCACCTGGCATAACAGTGACGACTTATCTCGCACCGTATTCGGAATTCGGGAATGGCATGAAAGCAACAGTTGGCGACAGATAGAAGTGACTAAATGACCGATATAAACTTTTATATTAAATGCTTTGTGTCCCTGCCAAATTGAAACGGCAGATGAAGATGGCAGATGCTCAAAGACATTATGAAGTGGATAATGCACAATATGTAATTTCGTTCATCTCGCAACATCGCCATTTAATTACATTCCAAAGTATGTTTCCACCCGCTTATTTAAAAAGTTGTCCCTGTACATTATCCACCAACAAATTGTTTCATTCACCAATAGCATCCTGTTGTACAGCCCTCTATGCATGGGTGGAAGTATATATGGTGGGAAAAGCAAGAGGGGGTTTGTTGTCACTTGTATTCCTTTCACGGTGTTGGTAAAGTTACAAAGGCACTTACATACCTTGACGCTTTGAGCTAGACAACGAATCGATAAGGTTTGTTTCCCATAATTCGTCGTCTATCATACATCATGTTGTTTATCCATCTCCTACCAAAGAGACTTCAAATTAATACATCATGAAGTTCATTGGCTCTTATGCTTACAGCAGAAATTCTAACCAGACATCAATCGCTCGTACACCCTCCTGCATCAAGTTTTCCGTTCACGAATTGGAAATCCATGATTTGACATACCTCCCCAACAGTGGGATGTGCTGGTTGGACATCCTTTCTCGCCAATGAAACAAACAAAACGATTTCAGACTAACCGATACTGATTCAGAGAGCGCTGATGCCTTTGTTTTGTATATAACCTACTTCTCAACGCAATAAGCTTTAAACGTAACAAAATAAAAAACCTAAAAATACATTTAGACTTCGATTAAAAACATTCTAACCTTGGCGATACTTCCCTGGAGACTGGTGGATGGCTTGGCTGACTGTGTGGGAGGGTCAGGGGCGTCACTCCGTATCGGCGATTGGAATAATTCGATGCATGTGCTTGCCTGCGGGCGGCACCAATGCATAAAGCTGGTGGTTTTTAGGCCAATCGTGTGTGAATATTATTGTACTGCGCATCGTGAAAATTCAATAAAAGAAAACAAAAACAAACATACAAACAAACCAGGGACAAGGTGAAAATCATGTGTACACAAAAACACAACTCACGCCTTCGGCGCAGCGTCAGCGGTTCAAGGCTGAGCGCAAACCGCATGTTTTCTGCCAATAACCGGCTACGTTGTCGGAGATTTCATGCATGAAGTGTTCGCAGACTGATCGAGTGGATTTCGCACGAGCGGTTCGGCGCCCCGCCGCGTACCGCAATCGACGGTCATTTACCAAACGGTGGCGGCGGCTCTCACGACGGGCGACGGCGCGGGCCACGGGGCGGCCGGCCTGCTCCGAGGATTACCGCCGCGAGGAGGCGCGCTTTTTCAGCCGCCAGATCCCCGTTTGAGCGACGGCGCGCGCTCGCAGCGGCAAAATCGCGGCAGTTACGGGCGCGTGTCGCTGTAATGGCGCCATTTATGGGCGTGTTTATTGTGGAATGTGACGACGTCGTCTGGCGGCGACGGCGCGCAATGGTGCGCAAGTGTTCGCCTCTATGGTGGGCTCGCTCAGAACGTCGGCTCTCCGGCTGGGTAGTGCATACATCACGGCAGCACGACAGCAACCATGCAACACCACCTCCTCCACCACTGCCACCTTCACTTTCAAAACCGCACCCTCCCATACCGCACCTGCCGTTAGGTGCAGCCACGCATCTGCACCCTCCTCACCAGACTGACCCACACCTAGTCCGCCCACCACCAGGTCACTTCCCACAGCTGATGGTGAAATGACAACACACTACTGACCCACAACAAGTCGTAGACCACTTTAAGCTACACTACGCCAGCGTCTCTGGCAACAACACTTACTACACCACCATAGTAACCTCTCTGGACGCTCTTGCCGCCAGCACAGTTTCAACTCTAACAACACAGAAGACTACAGCCAACCATTCACCATGCACGAATTACACCTCGCCCTCAGCAAGCGTGAAAACACGTCGGTGGAGTCGGACGACATTCACTACCACTTTTTTCTCTCAAAATCTCAGCAAAATTATGCCACCCCAAAGGGGTGATTCAGAACAGATCGTGCCACCCCGAAAGGGTGGCACGATCTGACTTACTTACTAGCTGCGATAGCAAGCTGGTCGAGCGCATGGTCAACACACGATTGCGACACCTTCTAGAACACCACGACCTGTTCGACGAATTTCAGTGCGGTTTCCAGAGTAAAAAATCAACCATAGACAATCTCATTTGGCTAGTTTTTGCGCAGTCATCCAAACTAACTGCATCAGAGCATCTACAGTTGCCCTCAGCGCCACACCGATAGCCAGTGTTCTAGTGGACTCAAACACGCCTCCACTCCACTTCAAGAGGACACAACAGCTGTGCCGCAGGCACATTAACATCAAATCCATAAACAAATCATCCGGCACAGCGCTGCTTTACGCCTGACAGATACAAGAGCCGGTTTGGGCGCAAACTCGCACCATATAGCATTCAAATCGCCACGGCTCTCTCAGATCTTAACCTCGCAATGCCAACCCCTGTAGCTCGACCGCCCACCAGGCCATTCTGTACCCTCAGTCAACCAAAGGTCGAGTTCCTGCTCTCGGAAAAGAAATCGGCTATCACATCGGCGGAAGTTCTTGGCAACTTCCACAAATTCGCAGATAACAACAATCACAAAACAATCGTATTCACAGATGGGTTAAAACACGAGTTCAAAGCAGGCATCGTCATCACTGCACCACGCCTAGGGCTTTCCAAATGTCTAATTATAACTTGTCCATCTACTCCGCTGAAGCACTAGCTATTCTGACAGTTATCTCCATTCTAATGAGGCGTAAAACTAGAAACGTAGTAATTTGCTTAGATTCCAAATCTGTACTTCAGTCAATTAGTAACACCCACTGCCGTTCCCATCCAGTCATTGACAGAATCCAACAAATCGTGGCCTATAACGTAAACATTTCCTTCCTCTGGATGCCAGGTAACGTCAACATCCCAGGAAACGAGGAAGCAGATTGGCTAGCAGAGCAAGCCATAATATTGACTACTTACTCCATCATGGCATTTTCGGTGGACGATTGCAAAGCACTCCTACAACGTCGCATACGTCAGCATCTCCAGAACACATGGACGCAACACAACTCTACGCAACACAACTCCAACCACACCCACAACAACAAACCAATGGTAGGCACATGGAGCACATCAAATCAATACCACCGTCAAAAGGAAGTCATCTTCATTAGACTTGGAACTGATTGCACAAAACTAACACAGCCTCAGCTAGAGGATGGCCAATATACAACACCTCACTGCGACACCTGCAACACCACATTAAGCACACTGATGCGACACCGGTGCGACATTTCTGTCCGCTGTACGACACTCCTGCCCGCAGTACCACACTCCTGCCCGCAGTACGACACTCCTGTCCGCAATACGACACTCCTGATCGGCTCGGCGAGCCGTTCGGCGCGGGAACGTGTTGGAGTCGCAGCGCGGGCAGCTAACGAGCCGCCACCGTCCAGACGCGGCGGCTCGAGATCGAGGCTCGAGCACACTCCACGTGCTGCAGAGTGGCGATTGGCGTGCCCACTGCGGTCAGAACACGTGACTAGGAAGATCGATCTCCTGGCTGGCACATACATACTACTGCGGTGCCTGACTGGCGAACAACGTGAAGTAGGCCATTTTCCCTGTGATGCACCCGGTTTGTGCCGGCATCTGGATGAAAAGCAGTACATGCTCTTTGCCGTTCCTTGATTTATACATGGCATATGTGCCGTCATTTGATAAGCAACGGATTCGCTGCAAATGCAAGTGCTGCAGTGGCCTAAGAAATATCAGGATGTGGCAAGCAACACGCTGCTGATGATTTCGTTGCAGACAAATTATGTCCACGAGGTTACGACTGGGTGTAGTTTGGGACAATTCAAAAACATTGTACGTAACAATGTCTATATATATATATATATATATATATATATATATATATATATATATATATATATATATATATATATATATATATATATATATATATATATATATATATATATATATATATATATACATATATATATATGTATATATATATATATATATGCATATATATATATATATATATATATATATATATATATATATATATATATATATATATATATATATATATATATATATATATATGTATATGCAAATCCATCCAAAATCACCAGAAGGATGCCAAGGGTACATATTATTGACACATTATATGCTTACTGAAAACATCGAAAAAATCCGGTACTGTCCCCACGTCGACTATTGCCTAATTAAGTCACGTGTATTCCTCGAAGCAGGTGAGCCGACATCAGCTGCTAATTTGCCTCCGTTGTCAATGGATTACTTCCCACAATCTTTGCAGAATTGATGATGTCTGATATTCATTAGTCAATGCTGACAAGGCATAATCATAATTGATATTGTGGTCAAACCTTTTCGCACGGGCGGTACTGTTGTGCTGTGGATGACTGGACAAATGGCAGCTGGCGGTGGACTGGTGTGTGTGTGGTGGGGGGGTTGGAGTGGGCTGGGTGGTTGGCAGGGCAGGCAGGAAGGTCTGCAGTCCGCCCTCAGGCGCCGTCGTCAGTACTCGGGCTGTGCGGAGGGGGTGGAGTGTGCCGGGTGGTTGGGAGGAAGGCCAGTAGTCCGCCCTCAGGCGCCGTCGTCAATGTTCGGGCTGTGCGGAGGGGGGGAGTGTGCCGGTGGTTGGGAGGAAGGCCAGTAGTCCGCCCTCAGGCGCCGTCGTCAGTACTGGGCTGTGTGGAGGGGGTGGAGTGTGCCGGGTGGTTGGGAGGAAGGCCAGTAGTCCGCCCTCAGGCGCCGTCGTCAGTACTCGGGCTGTGCGGAGGGGGTGGAGTGTGCCGGGTGGTTGGGAGGAAGGCCAGTAGTCGGCCCTCAGGCGCCGTCGTCAGTACTCGGGCTGTGCAGAGGGGGTGGAGTGTGCCGGGTGGATGGGAGGAAGGCCAATAGTCCGCCCTCAGGCGACGTCGTCAATGTTCGGGCTGTGTGGAGGGGGTGGAGTGTGCCGGGTGGTTGGGAGGAAGGCCAGTAGTCCGCCCTCAGGCGCCGTCGTCAATGTTAGGGCTGTGTGCAGGGGGTGGAATGAGCCGGGTGGTTGGGAGGAAGGTCAGTAGTCCGCCCTCAGGCGCCGTCGTCAATGTTCGGGCTGTGTGTAGGAGGTGGAGTGTGCCGGGTGGTTGGGAGGAAGGCCAGTAGTCGGCCCTCAGGCGCCGTCGTCAGTACTCGGGCTGTGCGGAGGGGGTGGAGTGTGCCGGGTGGTTGGGAGGAAGGCCAGTAGTCGGCCCTCAGGCGCCGTCGTCAATGTTCGGGCTATGTGGAGGAGGTGGGGTGTGCCAGGTGGTTGGGAGGAAGGTCGGTAGTCCGCGCTCAGGTGCCGTCGTCAATGTTCGGGCTGTGTGGAGGGGGTGGAGTGTGCCGGGTGGATGGGAGGAAGGCCAATAGTCCGCCCTCAGGCGACGTCGTCAATGTTCGGGCTGTACGCTAAACAGCCTGCACCTGGCTCAGCCGCCAATCAGCATGTCCAATAATCCAGTCACACAAACGAGCGGCTCAGTACGCTCTGGTGAAACCTCGCCAAGCAGAAATGTGCAAACGAGGGCGCAGAGACGTGTGCCGCTGTTTTTCGACCTCCCGAACGGAGCACACACGCATCCATTATTTTTGTGTAGAGGGTTCATGATTTGATAACAGAAATGTGCCTTTCAACTCATGCGCATGGACGAAGGCTTTAATCGTCGTGGCAAAACGTCTCCACATGCCATTTATCTACTAGTGCACCTTCCTTTGTCATACTTGCAACTTCATGTTCTAACAAACCATGCATGAAAGCATGCACATTCGGTCCTTTGCAACACGCACGCCATGGATCAATTCTTCGGTAATGTACAGCGAGCAGGTGAACTGCGTCAATGCATTTTATACCTACGAATGTTCGATACAGGGGTATAGCTTATTATGCTTTTTGTGGTGCACTTGCCCCACCCCATCCCAATGTTGGCTTTGCCTCCCAATAATTCCAACCTTTACAATAGGGCCCTATTTGGTATGCCCCCCTCCCCGATCCATTTTGGCCCGCCCATTTCCATCATGCATTGTCGCCTACCAATTATTTTCAGAAATCTATACGAATGGTTCGATAAATACACCAGACAGAGCAGGACGTCTCTTAGGTTCCATTTTTAGGTGCATGTCTACAGATTGTTCGTGAAGTTTTTGCCCTGACCCGACCCGACTTTGGCCCGATAATGCATCAGACCGACGCAGCTGCTGGGAGGAGTACGTATCATCGCTGGCATCCCACCCCTGGCCACTGGTCTGGTGGGTATCACTCGCTGGCATCCCACCCCTGGCCACTGGTCTGGTGGGTATCACTCGCTGGCATCCCACCCCTGGCCACTGGTCTGGTGGGTATCACTCGCTGGCATCCCACCCCTGGCCACTGGTCTGGTGGGTATCACTCGCTGGCATCCCACCCCTGGCCGCTGGTCTGGTGGGTATCACTCGCTGGCATCTCACCCCTGGCCACTGGTCCGGTGGGTATCACTCGCTGGCATCTCACCCCTGGCCACTGGTCCGGTGGGTATCACTCGCTGGCATCTCACCCCTGGCCACTGGTCCGGTGGGTATCGCTCGCTGGCATCCCACCCCTGGCCACTGGTCTGGTGGGTATCACTCGCTGGCATCCCACCCCTGGCCACTGGTCTGGTGGGTATCACTCGCTGGCATCCCACCCCTGGCCACTGGTCTGGTGGGTATCACTCGCTGGCATCCCACCCCTGGCCACTGGTCTGGTGGGTATCACTTGCTGGCATCCCACCCCTGGCCACTGGTCTGGTAGGTGTCATCGCTGACATCCCGCCCCCGGCCACTGGTCTGGTGAGTATCACTCGCTGGCATCCCACCCCTGGCCACTGGTCTGGTGGGTATCACTCGCTGGCATCCCACCCCTGGCCACTGGTCTGGTGGGTATCACTCGCTGGCATCCCACCTCTGGCCACTGGTTTGGTAGGTGTCATCGCCGACATCCCACCCCCGGCTACTGGTCTGGTGGGTATCACTCGCTAGCATCCCACCCCCGGCTACTGGTCTGGTGGGTATCACTCGCTGGCATCTCACCCCTGGCCACTGGTATGGTGGTATCACTGCTGGCCACTGGTCTGGTGGGTATCACTCGCTGGCATCCCACCCCTGGCCACTGGTCTGGGTGGGTATCACTGCTGGCACCTCCCCCGGCCACTGGTCTGGTGGGTATTATCACTCGCTGGCATCCCACCCCTGGCCACTGGTCTGGTGGGTATCACTCGCTGGCATCCCACCCCTGGCCACTGGTCTGGTGGGTATCATCGTGGCATCCCACCCTGCCACTGGTCTGGTGACATCCCACCCCTAGCCACTGGTCTGGTGGGTATCACTCGCTGGCATCCCACCCCTAGCCACTGGTCTGGTGGGTATCACTCGCTGGCATCCCACCCTCTAGCCACTGGTCTGGTGGGTATCACTCGCTGGAATCTCACCCCTGGCCACTGGTCTGGTGGGTATCACTCGCTGGCATCCCACCCCTGGCCACTGGTCTGGTAGGTGTCATCGCTGACATCCCACCCCTGGCCACTGGTCTGGTGGGTATCACTCGCTGGCATCCTACCCCCGGCTACTGGTCTGGTGGGTATCACTCGCTGGCATCCAACCTCCGGCCACTGGTCTGGTGGGTATCACTCGCTGGCATCTCACCCCTGGCCACTGGTCTGGTGGGTATCACTCGCTAGCATCTCACCCCTGGCCACTGGTCTGGTTGGTGTCATTGCTGGCATCCCACCCCCGGCTACTGGTCTGGTGGGTATCACTCGCTGGCATCCCACCCCTGGCCACTGGTCTGGTGGGTATCACTCGCTGGCATCTCACCCCTGGCCACTGGTCTGGTGGGTATCACTCGCTGGCATCCCACCCCTGGCCACTGGTCCGGTAGGTATCACTCGTTGGCATCCCACCCCTGGACGTTGGTCTGGTAGGTATCACTCGCTGGCATCCCACCCCTGGCCACTGGTCTGGTGGGTATCACTCGCTGGCATCTCACCCCTGGCCACTGGTCTGGTGGGTATCACTCGCTAGCATCTCACCCCTGGCCACTGGTCTGGTGGGTATCACTCGCTGGCATCTCACCCCTGGCCACTGGTCTGGTAGGTGTCATTGCTGGCATCCCACCCCCGGCTACTGGTCTGGTGGGTATCACTCGCTGGCATCCCACCCCTGGCCACTGGTCTGGTGGGTATCACTCGCTGGCATCCCACCCCTGGCCACTGGTCTGGTGGGTATCACTCGCTGGCATCTCACCCCTGGCCACTGGTCTGGTGGGTATCACTCGCTGGCATCCCACCCCTGGCCACTGGTCTGGTGGGTATCACTCGTTGGCATCCCACCCCTGGCCGTTGGTCTGGTAGGTATCACTCGCTGGCATCCCACCCCTGGCCACTGGTCTGGTGGGTATCACTCGCTGGCATCCCACCCCTGGCCACTGGTCTGGTGGGTATCACTCGCTAGCATCTCACCCCTGGCCACTGGTCTGGTGGGTATCACTCGCTGGCATCTCACCCCTGGCCACTGGTCTGGTAGGTGTCATTGCTGGCATCCCACCCCCGGCTACTGGTCTGGTGGGTATCACTCGCTGGCATCCCACCCCTGGCCACTGGTCTGGTGGGTATCACTCGCTGGCATCCCACCCCTGGCCACTGGTCTGGTGGGTATCACTCGCTGGCATCCCACCCCTGGCCACTGGTCTGGTGGGTATCACTCGCTGGCATCCCACCCCTGAGCATTGGTCCGGTAGGTATCATCGCTGACATCCCACCCCTGACCACTGGTTTGGTAGGTATCACTCGCTGGCATCCCACCCCTGACCACTGGTCTGGTAGGTGTCATCGCTGACATCCCACCCCCGGCCACTGGTCTGGCATCAATCATTGGGGCCGACCGCCGACGAGCAATTTCAGCTCCCCTTCCAGTCCGTCCATTCGTGCTGTTATTTTTCAGCCACGCGCTCCTTGTGCGGTGTGAGCTGTGGCTAAATGGTAGACGTGGTGAGGGCGGATGCAACGGCGGATAAAGAGAAGATGCCAAATTCGCAAACCAGTGGTTAGTTCAAGTATGCCATTTTGTACCGTTTAGCGTGCTGAATGATGATAAACTGGGCGCAGCCGATCTTATTTTAGCTGGTCGTGCAGCATCAACAATTAAGCGAAAGTATGTCTGAAACGTGAGCTCCCCATGGAAACACAACGAACAAGACAAAACGAGGCGTTCCTGGTTTGGATGCAACTTCAATGCTTGAAGATGTGAATTCCGAGGGACGTCTCATTGTTCGAATGCTGTTGTCAACGCTGGTACAGCAGCCTTTGCACTCCCAGCAAATACATTTGACATGCATAGATCTGAGTGGTATCATGCAAATAGAAGCGCTGTTGCATACGGTGACAAGAAAATAAGAAAATAATCGTTCCTCTGAGCACGGAGTAAATCTACACCTGTCGAGTTTAACTTACGCTGCGTGGTTCTTCGAACATGACGTTCAGGAGATTGTGCACGGACGTCTCGACATGTCCGATCGGAAATCTAAGAAAGATAACGATGCGACAATTTTAAGACTTGTAAAATTAGCGACACGGCAGCTTTATGCTACATAATGTTTGCAAAGGGTCAAAGGGTCAAAGGGTCAAAGCAGTTCTCCAGCATGCGGCCGTCATGGTTTGCATCCAGTGCACATGCCAAGTGAAAAAATGCGCAAACATCATTTATTTTGCAGGATTTCGGTCTGAGACAATATGCCAACGAAGATATGGACAGGCAGATTCTCCTGCCATCTCTGTCCTGGACCTCCAAGCATGCGCAGTGCATGCGGACCAGAAGAGTTCGCCATAAAAACACACTTGTGTCGAGACTGAAGCCTCATTAACAGTCATGGCTTCACTCCAGCTTCACCGTCTACCTCTCTGTCTCTCTCCCTCCCTCTCTCTCTCTCTCTCTCTCTCCCTTTCTCTCGCTCTTCGTTCAGTAGCCGAGCTAAGCTGAGCTGAAATGAGCTAAGCAGAGTTTGCATGTGAACCCTGTGCTCATTACCCGATTACTGTGGGAAGGGGAGGAAAGTGGGGGAGAGTGTGCTTAGAAGCGTGCCGCATCATAGAAGTAATTTACGCCGCCTTTAAAGCGAGTGGATTTTGCAAGGAAGTTTAAGTGTACATTTACCTTAAAGGAGCCGTACGTTATTGTGTATGTGACGTTCAGATGCTGAAGACAGTGGAGGGGGAGCGGAACATTTTCCAGATGTGTAGAGTATTAGTTTGCTTTACTCCTCAGCGATACAATTTGTTCGACGATTGTGCTTTTAGGAGCTTTTACTGGGTCATTTTTTTTATTTAGGACTACGTCTAAATCAAGGGCATTTTTTTGCAGCCACGATTTTAATGTAGCGCAAACGCACTGGTACGGGCGCACTAGTGTTGTGTTTCCAGCCTTGTAGCAGCGATTGCCAACTGGTCCTCCTAGTTGGAATGTTGTTAGCGCATGTAGCGATTCGAGCACCGTCTTGATCTTGTCAGAACGTGGCACGCCATGGTACGCCAGCCCTCTACCAAACTTGAGCTGCTTTAGCTGCTTACTTTGAAAACAGGGAACACAAATTAAAATGGAATAGAATCCTTGACATGCCCAATTCAAAATACTATTCTAGGTATTAATAGCAGACAAAGGTTGATTCAGTATGAAATTCAATGCTTGTTGTATTTAATGTTTCCCCAATTTGGAACAGCTTATGCATGCACACACATAGAGCATTTGAAATCGGCTTGCAATAGAATGTTATGCAAGCAAAAGGTCAACAGCCAGTCTTCGGATGCAAAGGTATATGACTGGCTGCAACAAAATGTCAGCCGCACGTCTCGTGCTCACAATGCTAGGTTAATGCAACAACAAAGTTATGATTGCAACACACATCACTTGATATCAGTACATGCAATAGCTGTAACAAAATGTGCACAGCAATGTGTTGTTCACCCTTTAAACTAGTTTAAGAACACCAAAAAAAACATGAGCGGACGATTTGTATACTTACCCTTGGAAGTGTATGTGGAGTGCGTACATTGCCGGTGTTAAGCGCTGTCTCTTGCCAATGTATCACAGCACAGCCTAAACCGATACGACTAAAAGACCGCGGCTACCTTGGCTATCTATTCCGGCACACGCACACGATCCGCGCCTCGTCACTACTCTCCAGTAGTGTAGTCACTACCCTCTGGCTCGCGGATCCCCGCCACCGCATGACGATGACGTCACGGCCGATCAAACTGCACGTGCTGCACGTGCTGCACGGATCCTGTTGCGCGGCACATAACACATAGCACATTGATTTTAAAAAACGTCATTGTGTAATCATCACTACTTACCCTCCATCCCAGTTATTTCCAGTTCGGACAGCCCTATTCATCAAACGTTTCATGTGACAAGGACCCCATTTCCACACCAATGCGAAGTATTTTATACACCCGTTTTATTCCCCTTGGAGACGACAGGAAGAGTTAACATACACAAGGCGTGTCTTCAATTTCCTCTTTTTTGTAGGCAAGATACATATGGATAACGGTGCAAGTGCATACCAACCTATGGTATATAAGCACGGAGATCCGACTTCACTGCGCCTGTAACACTTGCCCTGGCTTGTCCCGCGCTCCCATAAGCGGCTTACACTGGCACTAGATCAAACCGGTTAGTGTGTCAGAACTGCATAAAATTTAGTACCGCCATCAAACGCCTGCTACAGAGAACCAGAGTGCTGCCATTTCCCCGTATTGGCAGCTTTGTTCTGTGTCCCTCCTGCCGCTGTTGGGAACAGAACTTGAGCGATGGCTTATGAGCATGTATTTCGCCAGGTGTCCCCAGTGCTTTGCTCACAGCAGCACGGTTTCATTTCCCGCAGGTCTCGCGTGACGAACGTGGCGATATACATGACGGATGTGTGGGAGGTCATGTCAGACGGATTCAATCCACACAGATTAGTCGGCCGCATGCCAAAGTGTCAACCATCGTCCCATTATTCACACGCTCAGGAAGTCGTTTCAACTTCAGAATTCAGCCCCATACTGGTTTGTCTCACACCCGCCTGTTAAACACCAGAGGGTCATCGTCGAGGGCAACACATCAGATTGAAGCCCGCTACTTCCGGCATCCCCGAGGGAGGACTACTTTCGCCCTTAATTTTTGTCGATGTTCGTCAATGATTTGCCACACGAGATAAAGTCCAGCTACCTTATGTACGCTGCTGCCGTCAATTTTTTCCGCAGAATTCGAGGTCCCGCTGGCGGTGCCCAGCTTCAGGGTGACTTCAAACGCTTTAAAGCCTAGTCCGTCAGCCGGAGCCTCAACCTAAATCCTTCAAAATGAAAGTCGTTTACGATGACCCTCAGGCGCGCCCCCGTCCAAACCCGTCGGCACAAAGGTGATGAGGAACTTGAAGCTGTCGACGAGATAAGCGACCTCGGCGTGATAATTGACAGGGGGCTGACTTTTGCGCGCATGTGGCCAGTATAGTCAGCCGCGCCAGCAGACGCTTAGGGATGGTTCAGACAGGCGATGGGAGTGCCAGGTTCAGCAGCGGCGTCCTGCTGGCGGCCTGTAGCCCTCACGTGAGGTCGATCCTCGAGTACCGCAACACCATTTGTACGGGTGCTTCCAAAACGCACTCGAGGGGGGTCGATCGAGTCAAAAATAAGTTTCTCATTAGGATAGAAAATCACATTTCCCACTCTCCGACTTATATTTCATGTCGGTTTGATATCGAGCGACCCGCGGGCCACAGCTGTTCTCCGTTTGATATCGAGCGACCCGCGGGCCACAGCTGTTCTCCGTTCCGCGGTCGCGTGCCAACTGCGTCCGAGATGGATTTTTAATTATGATTCCTCACGTCGTCAATGTCTTTCGGCCTCATATCAATAGTGATGCCGGCATGTTTTCTGTTCACATAAGTGTGTACAAGAAGACAAGTTGTGCAATGCGCTTTCCATATGGAAGTTTTAGAAAAGTGATGTTGCGATAAGCTTCAATTTAAGAGTTTCCAAAGAAGTTCTGCATCATTTGCGTGTTCCACGCTCAGATTTATTGCGTGAGTGAGACTTCGCCTTAGCTTTATTAACTGCATTGACTTCATCTATTAGTGGGACATATATCCTATTAACGATTTATGTGAATTAACGAATAAACAAGCGAACAACAGCATTGTTGGGAGTCAACCACAAGGAATAGCTGTGTTTAAGTTCTTGCGTTGACTTAGCTGTTCTAAATAACGCGTTGATCATCAGAAGGTATATTTGATTGAGCTATCCTTCATTTTCTATAGCATGATCATCTAGTACTGCAGAATGTTTTTGGTATTGTTCGACCATTGCAGACTAGTATCCGTGCATTCTTACCTCGCATCATGCATTCTTAGAGTGATCGAAAAATGTTATCTCCCAACAGCAGTGCAACTTCAGAATCAAGTACAAAATGACTACATAGTCTACATAATGACACACTGCCATGTGTATGAAACACGCAAAGTTTGAGAACGATGCGTGCTTACATTTATTTGCACCAGACGTTCGAAGTAATGACTAAGACAGTTGGACTATGTGCTGAGTGAATTGCGAGCGAGGTCTCGTGATTTCCCTTCCTTCAGATCGGAGGGTCTTAAGATGTTTCTCGGTACATTTAATTCGCCGTGTGGCATTTCGCAAGCCTTAAACTAGTTCTAGTCAAGCAATGAAGTCCAGTTGTTAGTGGCAATGCATACTAATTAACTCAGACGGACTCGACAATGCATTGCAGTAAAAACGTTCTTCAAAGGTCTTATGAATAAATTGTTGCACCCCGAGTTGTGCGTCCTAGCCAACCACCTCGCACCTTCCACACAAAAGCGCTTGAGCTGGTCGCGTGCCGCGCAGCACTGCATAGCGCGTGCTTGTCGGACGTGCTGTGCTGTCATTGAGTCGACTGCTGCCAGCCGTGACGGCCATAACATCGCATTTTTCGCTCAAACGATCTCCCAAACAACTAGTTATTGCATCCTGTGAAAGCTGCAATCTGGGCCGATTGTAGTTTATGTCCATACGGACTGTGGTGTTGTCTGTATCTGTATATGCGTGTGTATATACGGCGTACACGTGTGTAGGCTGTAGTGTTTGTAGTGTTTGTGCATCATAATTGTATTGGCTGTCTGCGTATCAGCAGTAGCTGGCTACCAGTCATTGCAGCCGGCAGAGCTAGCAACTGGCTGGTGGTATATACTCTGAGCTTTGGAGTATTTCGGCTCATTGTTATTGCACTTGTCAAATGGACAATTTTCGCCATTGCAAAGCTATGAACACCCCAAAAGACGGACCGGACCGGTGCTTTTTGTGCTGCTAGCTGAAGAAAGGCGCACCCGGCCGCCCGCGGTCCGGCTCGAGCACCAACTGTCGACACCGCACAGCTGGCACAATCCGCTCGGCCGCCTCAGCGACCACTCGAGTGACAAATCTGCCGCCCATCGTCATGACCGATCTGCCGGCCCTTTGTCCGCCGTCCAGCCGACCCGGACCGGCTCGGGGATACAGCTTCCGGCCGTGTGGCGTGCGGCGGTCTGTGCGGTGGCCAGGGGGCCGATGCCGCCGCGTGTCGGCACCGCAATTACAGCCGACAGCTGGCCGTGATCAATCAGACTGCCCCGACACTCGGGCCCCGACACAACAGGCCAGTGTCTGCAGCCCCGACACAACAGGCCAATGTGTGCGGCCCCGACACAACAGGCCAGTGTGTGCGGCCCCAACACAACAGGCCAGTGTGTGCGGCCCCGACACAACAGGCCAGTGTGTGCGGCCCCAACACAACAGGCCAGTGTGTGCGGCCCCGACACAACAGGCCAGTGTGTGCGGCCCCGACGCGGCGTCGACGGGCCGGACATCGCCTACCCGTCGCGTCGTGCTTCGACTGGGATGTTCCAGCGTCGAGCCCCGCCGCCGGAGACAGGGTGACTGTGTCTGGACGGGCGAGCGCGTGTCGAACGTCGACACGGAGTGGACTGTCGACTATGGCACGCCAGCCGTGTGTCGGACCGACACGGAGTCGGAGTGTGCGGCCCCCAAGAGGCCAGTGTGTGCCCGACACAGGCAGTGGACTGTCGACTATGGCACGCCAGCCGTGTGTCGGACCGACACGGAGTCGGAGTGTCGAGGAGTGTCGACACGGAGTGGACTGTCGACTATGGCACGCCAGCCGTGTGTCGGACCGACACGGAGTCGGAGTGTCGAGGAGTGTCGACACAGGAGTCGGAGTGTCGAGGAGTGTCGACACAACAGGAGGTGGACTGTCGGCTGTGGCACGCCAGGCCGTGTGTCGGACCGACACAACGGAGTCGGAGTGTCGAGGAGTGTCGACACAACGGCAGTGGACTGTCGGCTGTGGCACGCCAGGCCGTGTGTGCGGACCGACACAGGAGTCGGAGTGTCGAGGAGTGTCGACACAGGCCAGTGGACTGTGCGGCTATGGCACGCCAGGCCAGTGTGTGCGGACCGACACAACAGGCAGTCGACGTGGCAGGAGTGTCCCGACACAACAGGCAGTGGACTGTCGACTATGGCACGCCAGCCAGTGTGTCGGCACCGACACGGAGTCCGACGTGTCGAGGAGTGTCGACACGGAGTGGACTGTCGGCTGTGGCAGCGCCAGCCGTGTGTCGGACCGACACGGGACTGTCTGGAGGGGCGAGCGAGTCGAACGTCGACACGGAGTGGACTGTCGGCTGTGGCACGCCAGCCGTGTGTCGGACCGACACGGAGTCGGAGTGTCGAGGAGTGTCGACACGGAGTGGACTGTCGGCTGTGGCACGCCAGCCGTGTGTCGGACCGACACGGAGTCGGAGAGGAGCCGGGTAGCGACGAGCCGTGCTCAGGCCGTACAGTGGGTGCAGGTGCAGCGTTTGATATGCAGATACAAGCGGCCGTTTGGTATCGACCATCGTCTGCCGATGCCATCCAATGTAGTGGCACTTCGAAGGTGCCCGGCACAAAACTGGACACGGTGTATGCCAGTGCGCCGGTCGTCGGACATTGTGTGGCAGTATTGCCAGTTAGGTCGACATTTGCTGGGATTATTATGGCACCGTCCCTGTGCTTCAGTGTCTACAAACTAACGCTAGAGCCAACATTGTGCTTGGTAAGCGTTAAGTCACGTCTTGTGATGAAGCACTCGTCTGCTGGATGTGCATCTAGTGCATGTTGTAGATTGCATTTCTTAAATCTTAACGACCATCGACCACGCCAGCCTGAATAGACAACTTGTCCCGGGATAGCAGAAGAACATAACTATATAAATAGCTGACGACTGAGAAAGTGGCGCAGGGGAACAGCACGTGGGTGTGTTGCTGCACCACCAGTCGTAAGCAAATAACCATTCCTTCCAAATCATTTCACGACAGGCATGAACATATGCTGAAAGCACTCAATAAATGTTGGAAGTCCACTGACTAGGCATGTGTGCGGATCTGGCCGTGATTAAGCCGGTCTAACGAGCAGTCAGATGGTGCTTCAGCGACAGGACTCTGGCGGGTCGATGAGGTGCTCGGCATAATCAGAAGAGACCACCAAGACGTAACAGGGAAATCAGCACGTACTAAAAATGCAGTGTTGCATATTGGCGGAGGAGAATGGGCCGGCTTGGCACCTTGCCTGGCATCGATGACCTGTTATCTGCCACCGGAGGGGTGTGCCTGGAAATTGAAAATTGAATTGTGCGGCGATGCACGCCAGAGAGGTTTACATTGATTGAAAAATGGATGAAGAAAGAGGAGCGAGGGAGGGTGTGAAGGAAAAGAGCCTTAGTTCGAGTGGTGATGCATTTATGATGAGGATATAATAAAACAATCAAAACTAAACAACGGCACAGTTGGCTTATTATAGGGAGCTCGGCACTCCACATTGAAAGCGGTGAGTGTCCATGGTTTTCAGAATTGACGTCATTCAACCAGTCTTCTACTGGTCTTCCAAAGACGTCAACCCCCCCCCCCATCTGGAAATGTCGATTCCATGTTAGTCCTGAACGTATGTGGTTTTAATTGAGATAAAGCTGGGAACCAGTGTATATTATAACAGCAAAATGACAGCAGAGATCATACCAATAGCTATGTCACAACTATTTTACGATGCTAAATTTGGATGTGTTGATGACACATTCAGTGTCTTTCTTAATCCCGGATTCGTATCCATTTCTTCCCGAGATGAGGAAAAGAAAGCCAGGTAGCACACACTCTTAGGCATGACTGCATATAGCGAATATATAAGAGAAACGCAAAAAGATTATCGAGCAACACGTTGCATGCATGCATGCAGGAATGTTTTACATCCATGCCTGCATGCATGCAGGGACGTTTTGCATGCATGCCTGCATGCATGCCTCAACAAGAGCATAGTATGTATGCAACGCGCTTCTCAACATTCCTCCGCACACTCTGATTAATACTTATTCATGCAGAAACCTTGACACTGAGTCTCAATGGAGAAAGCTTCAGGTGCTCTCTGCAATTTACCCGTTTGGTTCTTTTCGTTTAGCTTTTTGCCAACGTCTTGATCACTATCGAAAAATAATATTTCACTACTCCAATACGTGTTCCAATTATCTATATGCACGATGAATCCAGCCCCTGAGATGCTCGCATGAAGAAAAACTGTGTCGTGCTCTTCATGTTACCTAGGCACCAATAGCGGCTTATACTTCAACTGAAACCACCCGTGAGCCGTGAAAAGGAAGCATAACCTCATCGATTGCATCCATATTGTGCGTAGCAAGAGCGCAGGAATCCAACCAGGATTTTCTTTTGTACATATTTATATGCGCATAATTATATTTCAAATACATCAGGGCCTATCGGAAGGCAGCGTGTACTCTGAACGTATTGCAGCCATTTTGCACCAAACATTGACACACACACACACACACACACACAAACACACACACACACACACACACACACACACACACACACGCACGCACACACACGCACGCACGTACTGTATGCCTAAAATATGTATGGTAAGCAAATATAAATAAATCAAGGCAGGCCGGAAACAAACTCCGAAACACTCTATATGCGTCCCATCAACATATCGCATCGGATAATAATCGCTAGTAGATTATCGCATGGGCAAAGAACCACCTTGAACTGCACATGCATGCGCATGCATGATAAATCGTGTAGCAATAATTCTGCTGCGAAACTTCGTTAATTTTCGCAAGAATAAGCGAGCGCAGGTTAATGTTATGCGCGGGAACCGTTGCCAAAATTGCTTGCATGCAATTAGCTTCAGTTTCACTCTTAGCAACAGTTCTGACCAGGGCTTCGGAAACACCATGGCTCTGACAGCGATCCTCCGTGCTGCTTCCCGAGCCCCGGCCGCGTCACTGAGGGCACTGCCGACAGGCCGGCGCTCAGCGGCGTATTGAGGGCACTGCCGACAGGCCGGCGCTCAGCGGCGTATTGAGGGCACTGCCGACAGGCCGGCGCGTCACTGAGGGCACTGCCGACAGGCCGGCGCGTCACTGGGGCACTGCCGACAGGCCGGCGCGTCACTGAGGGCACTGCCGACAGGCCGGCGCTCAGCGGCGTATTGAGGGACTGCCGACAGGCCGGCGCGTCACTGAGGGCACTGCCGACAGGCGGCGGCGTATTGAGGGCACTGCCGACAGGCCGCGCCAGGGCATGCAGGGCACTGCCGACAGGCCGGCGCGTCACTGAGGGCACTGCCGACAGGCCGGCGCGTCACTGAGGGCACTGCCGACAGGCCGGCGCTCAGCGGCGTATTGAGGGCACTGCCGACAGGCCGGCGCGTCACTGAGGGCACTGCCGACAGGCCGCCGCTCAGCGGCGTATTGAGGGCACTGCCGACAGGCCGGCGCTCAGCGGCGTATTGAGGGCACTGCCGACAGGCCGGCGCGTCACTGGGGGCACTGCCGACAGGCCGCCGCTCAGCGGCGTATTCTGCCAGATTGGATATGCCGTTTGTCGTCAGTGCATTTGAACCGGTTGGACGATATTCGCGCACTGACGATCTCGCTTCCAGCAGTCCAATCGGCTGGGAAGTACGGCTGATATCGTATTACGCTTCCGTTCGACAGGCTATGCTAGTAATATAGATCGCGTGTTGAGCCCTGTCGACAGACCATGCCGGTTGCCGAGAAAGTCCTGACACGGGATGAGGGGAAGTTAGGACGGAAATTCATGGAACTCTGGAAGGCTATACGCTCTGCGGGCATGAACGTTTTATCACACGGATGGGTGAAACTTGCGATCATTTTTTCAGGTTACATCTTTCTGATCATTGATCATCATACGTCATTCACGGAGAAAGCCTACGGTGTGCTTATGATGTATTTTAGCTTATGAGGAAGTCAATAAAAACCTGAAGGCATAGTCTATTTCAACGTGCATGTCTTGCATTCATGCGTGAGCTTGAGCACCCATGCATTGCCGTTCCTCACCAACCGATGCTTGTTGGTTGCTGGCTGTGGATGTTTTGTAAACAGATCATCCGCCAACTTGCGAACTCGCCATAATAATGCACTCTTACAGGAATGTACCATGGAGGGTCGAACCAGAGGCATGTTGACACATCGTTGTTTAATGTTGAGTTTGATGCTGATAAACACGCACTTCGAGATAAGAAAATTTCAGCCGCTCTTCGAGGCACATTCAGTTCAGGCTCGAGCTAAATTTTCCGTCTGCAACTCACATTCCAGGACACTTCAAGCGGCGGCAAGATTCAACTGTGTATCAGCAGCCCAAAATCCTGAGTTCTTGCATCCAATCATGCACCTTGGCCCAACAAATCACACATATGTCAGGACTGGCGAACACACCTGCGCCCGTGAGCAGTGACGCTACTACCCGCCTTATGTCAGGACTGGCGAACACATCTGCGCCCGTGAGCAGTGACGCTACTACCCGCCTTATGTCAGGACTGGCGAACACACCTGCGCCCGTGAGCAGTGACGCTACTACCCGCCTTATGTCAGGACTCGCGAACACATCTGCGCCCGTGAGCAGTGACGCTACTACCCGCCTTATGTCAGGACTGGCGAACACATCTGCGCCCGTGAGCAGTGACGCTACTACCCGCCTTATGTCAGGACTGGCGAACACATCTGCGCCCGTGAGCAGTGACGCTACTACCCGCCTTATGTCAGGACTGGCGAACACACCTGCGCCCGTGAGCAGTGACGCTACTACCCGCCTTATGTCAGGACTGGCGAACACACCTGCGCCCGTGAGCAGTGACGCTACTACCCGCCTTATGTCAGGACTGGCGAACACACCTGCGCCCGTGAGCAGTGACGCTACTACCCGCCTTATGTCAGGACTCGCGAACACACCTGCGCCCGTGAGCAGTGACGCTACTACCCGCCTTATGTCAGGACTCGCGAACACATCTGCGCCCGTGAGCAGTGACGCTACTACCCGCCTTTCACAGCGTGTAGGACGCCCGACTACACAGTCGGACACACGGATAATCCGCAGAAGATGCCATATTTGGTTGATGGGGGATTACGCGGAAGGCGGAGAGCTCTTTCACATCTGATGCCGGACACTGTGGAAGCGGAGCAGGCTCCGGGGACAGGCAGCTATTCCACAAAGCACCAGCCTTTGAATCCATGTCGTGATCGGGAGATCATCTGTTCAAGTGATCTTCCAGAACGTCATGTGATTGCACCTACCACATAGCATACACTGAAGCAAGCGCTAGGTAGCACGCACACACAATTGTTCAACTCATGTCAGCTCGTTAGCTTCAGAGCCATGCACAACACTGCAACGATGATCCATGCAGAGTTCGTTATATATATATATATATATATATATATATATATATATATATATAGATATATATATATATATATATATATATATATATATATATATATATATATATATATATATATATATATATATATATATATATATATATATATATATATATATGTGTGTGTGTGTGTGTGTGTATACATATATACTGGGGCAAGGAGGTCACAATATGTGATAAGCAGGAATATCGATTGCTTCTCAATGGGAAAATGAACAAGGGGCCAGTATGGACTGATATCTGCACTAAGTAAGTTGAACGGCTCTGATTTACGGCTTGGTTCGCAGATCCACAAAGAGAGGATGGACTATATATTCGAGCTCACCATACATTAGCCTATGGGCGCGTGTCGCGGTAATTTCCAAAGACAGAATCCAGAGAACAGTTGTCGTGTAAGACTGTTCCTTTTAAATCCCCTGCCATGGTGTGAGGCCGAGGTAGTTGATCTCTGAGGTGGTTGCAATTCACAAAGTGGTATGCGAGCTACTGAACGCTCCGTGGAAAGCAATACCCCTGCCGGCACCTGTCCATGGCCACCATAATGTTTCGTCGATCGCCTAGGCGTTTTCGCGTTTGGAGCTACTCACCTTGGCCGGTAGGCGAGTCGTTGACGTTAGCTGTCCAGACCGGCCCGGCCAGCAGGACGGCACCCCAGACCAGTAGCCACATCGTGATGCCGACAGCGGTCACATGTCGCCCCGCCAGGTCAGGTCGAGGCCGACGCGGAGGCCAGGTTGTACCGCAGCAGTTCAGCTGCGGCTCGTCCCGACTGCAGCACGGTGCGGTGCTTCACTGTTCCCTATCACGGCTGTCTGCTGTCTGGCGTCTGCTGTCTGGAGTCTGCTGTCTGCTGTCTGCTGTCTGCTGTCTGCTGTCTGCTGTCTGCTGTCTGCTGTCTGCTGTCTGCTGTCTGCTGTCTGCTGTCTGGTGTCTGCCGTGAGGGCCCCGGTGTCTGGACCCGGGCTTTTGTACCGCGCTAGGTGTCAACACTGTCTGACCGCTTGGCGTTCGCTCCGAAGCGGGGCAGTCCGACGAGTCGGACGACGCGACCAAGCCGTCGACCCTGCCGTCGACCCTGCCGTCGCCGCCGTCGTCGAGGGCGCGCGCGTCGGCGGGCGCCGTCTGGAGCGGGTCGGACAGCCGGAGCGGCCGGCGGGCAGGCGCCGGCCCGTGCCACGCCGCTCCGTCGCCGGGCGCGACCTGGCCGTCGACGCCGACGCGTCCGCTCCGGCCGAGCACAGTCGGCGCCGACGCCGGTCCGACCCGATAATGCGCCGGTCGGCGGGGAGGGCGCGCGGCGCGTCAACAGCCGCCGCACCACCGCCGCACCACCGCCGCACCACCGCCGCACAACCGCCACACCACCGCCGCACCACCGCCGCACCACCGGCAGCGGCGGCGACGGTGCGGCCGGCCGACCGGTGCCCACTTCGTGGCTGCTCGCGTTTTTGGTGGAGAAAAACGGCGCCCCGCTCTCCCATTCCGTACAATGAGAAATTGCAACATGATTGGACCGTGATAACACCGTGAAAATATAGGTCCGGGTGGAAGAGGCATGTGGAGGTGAGCAGTTGCCTAACTCACTCTAAGTGAAAAGAAAACTCATTTCATGGTTGAGCCATCGCTCTCACTCGGCATCGCTTCAATGCTGGTGGGATTCTTACCTCTGTTTTGCCAATCCGGCTTAGAAGCCACGTCCCAGTTGGGCTCGGAAATCATGGCGTCTGGTCGAAGTAAAATAGTGCCTTCTGGCTGACAGGTTGTCAATTGCTCACAGCCACCAGAGTAGATATCCCCTTATTGTGATCGCATGCAATTAAGGCATGCGTGACAATGAAAAATATTTTTGATTAACTATAGGTGAATGCCAAATAGCTATTCAGGATAATCCCGTCAAATGACATAACGTCATATGCAATAAAAGTGGCTCAAGAGCGAGTCTGAAATCCTGTCTAATAAAATCAGCCACGAGGGTGAAATTCACCTCACCTCTTATTTCCGAATATCGGGCAGACAATTGTTGTCGAGTGCCCTTATCACCGACTGGTGTCAAGACGCATTGCACGTCGAAATATCTTCAAGACAATTTGAAGCATGAGCATTCAACTTGACGGTCGGCGGTCCCAAATACAAACGGAACTGCAGTGCTCATGATGCTTGGCATGCATGCTGTGTCTGCCCCCGTACTTCCACAAAAGGTCTTCTGGTATTATGACCACTGACCTATTGTTGGCATTGTTATCGGCCAGGCCAAACCGAACCGGGTTACAGGTACCTAAGGTACTTGCTGTGGCACGCTGACAACGACAGGGATATAATCAGCTTTGAATTGCTGCCATTTCGAGCCTCTCTACTGTACCCTTCCTTGAAGTCAAGCAGATGCTTTTGTGTGGTTGATCATATTAGCTTCCAAAAGCTTAGGAGAAGGCTGTAAAATCTCTCCTTATTTTACCTCACCGATTCCAAGATCTTAGCGGAAGGCTGAAAAGGAGAAGTACAGTGGCGAAGAGCTTGGACTCACAAATCGCTAAATGTACTTCCATGACATGTCAAGTTTTCCGACGTTTCGTCTCATGATCTTCATAAAGAAACAATGAAAAACACTCCAAGGAGCGCTTTGTATCACCCTCTGGTGAAGGTAATACATCGAATCGTCGCGACTTGATATTATGCCAAATAAAATTTTGTAATGTCTAGTTCCCTGTTGTACTTCTCTATTTGTCTGCTGAAGTGTATTGCAGGTTGAAATCCTCACTCTTCCCTATTCCCGACTTCCTGATGTAGATAGAGTCCGTCCACCTTGCAGATGACGACCACAACAACATAATCAATACGTTGGCTAGCAATCTGAAATAGTCGTAGCATCCGACGCTCTATTCGAGTTCATCTAATTTTGATGTGCGGATGCCTACTGGATGACGCTGTTGATAAAACTGAATTGGCATTATTTTGTAATACGAATTTGTTCGAATTCCTGTTGGGGTACACATTGTTTACAGAATCCAAGTGAGTGCTGAGCGCAGGTTGGCTGCACTCACCCTGAACCCACTTCCAGATCGAACAATTCCTGTTCCTTTGCACACATTTGACCGATGGCTTAACGTACCCACATAGTGGGCACGGCCGCCCGGTGCCTCCACCCCCGACCTTGCCTGGTCACTTGTCAGTTGGCCAGCCGGGGTCACTAATAGGGAGCGCGTGCAGTGACTCGAACGTGCTGTGCCAAGACAGACCTATGCATGACAGCGGTCTATCCATTGCGCTATCCAGGCGGCTATGCCGGGTTAGGAGAAGTGTATTGGCTTTCGGACTTCACTTAATAAGCTTCATTATCGTCACATGCCATTTAATGAGCTTCACTCTCATCATATTTTAAGTGTAATTGTCACAATTTACTTATAGCAAATGTATGTCAGCTTTTAGATGGCCCGAAGAACTCTACTGAGCAATACTACCGCCGATAACTGAGATTTTCCTCACAGTGCGGTGCTCCTAATGAAGCATTGAATTGCTTTCCTTAAAAGCCAACAAACCTTTAGTAAATAGATGCAAATTCGCTACTCCGAAAATAGCATAGCACTCAAGTATGATTTGAGGGCTTTCTTTGAAGAACAGTTGAAGGGAGAAGTAAAGCCTGCTTGGAGCACGGCCTGGCTCATACGATGAGGGAAAGATCGGTCACTGGACTGAAATACTTTATGCCCGGAGTTTTGATTAGTCTGGATCTTCCAGATTTGTTTTACTGTCAATCTTTCGCTTCGGTAAGCATTGTTAGCAATAAACTCTCGATAGGAAATGCGTGCAAAAAAAATATCACAGGCTGATCAGGCCACGCCTCAAAAGATTTAGGTGTGCAAATCTCACAAGCGAAGGTGTTGGAACTTGGAAACTCGGAGCACCATATTCCATCCACTTTATCGCGACCTTAACCACTGGTCGTATGAGCCAAAATAGCACACTAGCCACCACTTCCCGCAAGCGTTCGCTCGGTCATCTTTACGAGTGCCGGTCTGACGAATCCCCTTAGTGTCAGTCACGAAGACAGACTTCATCCATTGCCTGTGATGGTGTCGGGTGGAGTGTGTGTGGGGGCGGGGGGGGGAGGGCGTCGGGCACGGCCAGGCGGCATCTGCGCTCCGTCTGATTGCTTTGGCCGCCGGCAGCTACAGCTCGCCGCCGACCCGGTAAAGGTCACTCCCACGACGGGAGCTCGTCTCGACGTGACTCACTGGACTTCCAGCTGCCGCACCCGCCGCGTGATGTCGCCGTGTGTGACGTCACCATCCTGAGATCGGTGCGCTCTCCTTGTCTGGGACCCAGATCCAGCCATGAAGCTTCCACTGTCCAGCATCCACCGGTAGCCACAATAGCCGCTGATCAAGATCCTGCTGATTCCACGTCCGAAAAGTTCTGCTTGGCGTGCTGCACTAGCAAGGCCAGTGCAAACTGGCTCCGAGACTGGCGAATTGATCTTCGAGGCCGGCACTTCTGGTCTCCGAGACTTGCTGATGAATGAGATTGGCGCTGGATGAATGACACTCTCATAATGGTCAAAGTATCAACATAATCATACTTTCTGTGAGTGACACACTTGTTTTGAGAGAGAGAGAGAGAGAGAGAGAGAGAGAGAGAGAGAGAGAGAGAGAGAGAGAGAGAGACAGAGAGAGAGAGAGAGAGAGAGAGAGAGAGAGAGAGAGAGAGAGAGAGAGAGAGAGAGAGAGAGAGAGAGAGAGAGAGAGAGAGAGAGAGAGATATATATATATATATATATATATATATATATATATTTGGGACCGATAAAGTGGTGTACAATGGCTGCGCCAGTACTGCAAATCCTCGCTGAAGCTGATACGGCCGACATTTGTGAGCGGTGGTGACCGTATCAGGTGCTGACAGTATCAGAGGCCAGCCTGTATCGGCCTCCCAGGGCTCCAGCATTGGCCGCCGCGACTCGCACTACCTGCCCTGAGGTAGTGCACCATCAGTCTCCGAGACCGTCTCCACTGGCCTGCGAGAGTGGCACCGCCGGTCTCGGAGACTAACGTCTCCCGTCTCCCGCCCACCTGTTCGACCGCGGTATCACGGCGCTCCAGGGAAACGACACCCCTGAGGCCAGCGGCCCATCGCCGATGGCGCGCCGGCCGCCGCCGCGATGCAACTCCGGACACGTCTGTCCGTCAAGACGAGACGTAGGTCCACGCTGCAGATACTGGTCAGCGCCGCGATACAACTCTGGACACGTCTGTCCGTCAAGACGAGATGCAGGTTCACGCTGCAGATACTGGTCACCGCCGCGATGCAACTCTGGACACGTCTGTCCGTCAAGACGAGACGTAGGTCCACGCTGCAGATACTGGTCAACGGAGGCGACGCTTTGTTATTTGTGGGGAGAAAGAGAGAGAAGGAAAAAAGTGAGAGAGAGGGAGAGAGAGAGGGAGAGAGAGAGAGAGAGAGAGAGAGAGAGAGAGAGAGAGAGAGAGAGAGAGGGAGAGATAGAAGGATAAAAATAGAGATAGAGGAGAGATGAGGACAGAAAAGGTAGGAAGACAGAAAAATAGCGACGCGCGAGTCATCTCAGCTTCCTCTCGGCGGCATCTCGGATGTAGCCCAGCTCAGTCGACACCGGTAACTGTTTCGCTGGTCAGGCGTGCTATTCTCGCCTCAGCTCAGGGTGAGTAACGCTCGAGCTGAATCGCATCTCTCGCCTCCAGACGGACGACGCGAGAGTTAACCCGGCATTGACTAAGGCAGGGGTTCTCCCGCTGTTGAATACTCGCGATGATTTTAAAACGCAATATCTGCACGAAATGTGCAATGCCTGTCCAATGATCAATTCTACGTCTCTTGTCGAAGTAAAATCTACAAGGCCGTGATAGGTCAGGTGTGAGTGACGTCAGCGTGACGTCATGTTTGCCGATTTGAGACAAAAGAGCATCGGTGCACACAACCCGACATAGACACCGAACTAATGAAGATATCTCACGTCGTTCGGCAATCGAGAGACAATCAAGAGGAAAGGAACATATGATGCCCTTGTTTTGCTTCGTTCAAATTGAGATGTCGGCATGTCAAAGTAAAAACACATTGAAAGAAAAGTGCTCTAAAAATCCTTACCCTTATGTAGTGAAGGTTTTTCTCCCCCTCACTTATGGGGTAACCTTCATTTGGCTACGTGAATAGTCTATAGGACCACGCGTTTGCGATATTTAAAACCCCGGGAGTATTCATCCAATGGCTCTAATCTCGCATCTCAGAGCTCGGATCTGCACACCTCTTGACACGCACTTCCAAAGCCAGCACTTCTATATTGTGCAAATTAGTCAACAGATAAATGGCCACGAAGATTAGACATTAATGGTGATTCGATCAGCTTGACAGACAGAGCAATAGTTTCACCTTCGATCTACATCTCAACAGACGTAGCGACTCTCAGGCAGAGTCGCGACGTACCTCGGTACCTTAATATGGTGAGCCAGGGCGGGCTAGGCGACGGGCCAGGCCGCCCGCGAGTGGCGTCCGTCCGCGAGGTACGTTCGTCGACCAGAGAGTGAGAGCGTCCCCTCCGGCTGAGGTTCTAAGTAGCCACAGGCAACGACAACGCCCGTACCACGTGATCAGCTCGCAATTCGTCATAGTCACCTGACTGACGGCGCCACAGACCAGTGGGGTTACTCATCCCCGCTAGAGAACAAAGGCTCGCTCTGAACTCCGCGCACCGTACTGCAGGCGGGCGCGCTGTCTCTCTGACATCAGACATCAGAGACACCTCTGATCTCAGCACAACGGTCCCTCCGTGGGAAACGGTGCTGTCTCAACACTTTCGTCCAGGCCCGCGTCGGCCTGGCGTCGACACGTGAGCAGCCTAGTCAGGTTGCCGTCGTCTCGGTGGCTCAGTTATCGGCCGTAAGTCATAACATGCATTAAGACGTGTCCAGCCGGCCGTCGACAGTGGTGGCATGATTTACGCGTCGTCCGGCGTTATACAACGGCGCATTCTCGAACGAGTGCCGAACGGTATAGTTACATCTAACATTGTTACAACCGCGCCAGTCGAACTGTGGGGAGGAGGCTGAATTTATGGGATTAAGACGCTCCAAAACCAACTTTGTTACACCTAGATAAAAAGAATTGGGGAAAGATGAAGCAAATTGTCCAAGGGCTGACTATGAATTATGTCCATGCCACATTTTATACAGTTATCAATAAGAATAAGGGAGCTAGGCTTGAAATGTACCGCAGTGCACATCACGTCGGGGCGGCGGGGGTGGGGGGGGGGGGGGGGGGGAGCGGCAGCGGGACGACTGTCTTGCGGTGCGGTGCCGTGAGGCAGTGGTGTCAGTGGCGGTGTCAGTAGTGGTGGTACAAGTGGCGTTAGAAGTTGCAGTGGCGGCTCCAGGTGTTGCTGCGGGGCCTGAGCAGCAGAGCTGTTGAGCCAGCCCGACTACAAGCGCCGCTGTTCTAGTGTGCGTTGTTTGCGCAAGCGACTCAGACCAAGAGGCGCAGCCAAGGGCGATGGGATGTGGGAACCCCCTAAACATATACTTGATCAAACAAGAACTTGTGGAATTTGCGCCATACCGGAAAATATTTTTTAGCGCACTTCGATCACCAAAATCGTCCATGAAATCCGATATTTTCGGATTCACCCCTCCCCCCCCTCTTCAGAAATCCCGTCCGCGCCTCTGCTTAGACCGGATGTAAGTGTCTTGTCTGACACATGATGCCTCATATGAGCTGTGTCGAACATTTGTGTTGTTTGATGTGTGTGTGCATTGTATGTTCGGTAGACACATGGCAGGTGTAATATGTATTTGCATGCATACGCAGTAAAAAGATAATAAATTGTTAGTACTATCACTGCAGTTTTACAAGATCGCATGCCCAAGAGTTATAGAATGCTGTTTTGCTCATTCAAAGCGCTCCACTATTTTCGGAGCTATGCATTTTTACTAATGTTGGCCTGATGTGACCTTCACCTTCATGCCCATCCCCTTTACCTATTAGATGACATCTGCAAAGCTGGCCGCCTAGCAGATGCCTGTAGCACATGTGAATAACACCTACCAATTGGACAGTCTAGCTTTCCATTACAAACCATGATAGTTCATCCACCCGCTTATTCACGACCAGAGTCATCTATTTGGCCTGGACCTCACATGGCACATGGCATGGCACATGGCATGTCACATGACATGGCACATGGCATGGCACATGGCATGGCACATGGCATGGCACATGGCATGGCACATGGCATGACACATGGCATGGTACATGGCATGACACATGGCATGGCACATGGCATGGCACATGACATGGCACATGGCATGTCACATGGCATGGTACATGACATGGCACATGCCATGGCACATGGCATGGCACATGGCATGGAACATGGCATGGAACATGGAACAAACCGCGCCATTTTCTCACGTGTCGGATACTCGAAATGTCGGCTAAGCACTCCCACTTCACGCTTAGATGGCTCAAATAGGAGAAGCAATTGCCGATATTTCAGCTCTCACCTGTACCATACTTGATCTTGACCTGCGACCTAGTACGCTATACTTAACACCTGGGGCTTTCTTATACAGGATGCTTAATCAGTGCGCAATGCTTTCACACCATGAAATAAACCATTTAATCCATTTTCCTAGTGCTCTGAGATTGCACGCCACCTGGCCATCGAATTCTGTTTGAATGCTTCAAATCAGCCCAACGGTTCCCGAGATAAGCATGGGAGGAAATGTTTGTCCTTGACCGGTCAATCGTGTGTGGCTGAGGAGCCCGGTCAATGCCCGGTTAAATCCATCGGGAGCGATCACCGGTCGGCATCGACCATCAACTTCGAGTGAGGTAGCTCCATTCTACGTGTCAGGCAATGTCACCTGATAGCTCGCCGCCGTCCTCGATCGGACAGGTCATCAGCCTCGCTCAGCCCCGGGCGAGATCTCCG
Source organism: Ashinkailepas kermadecensis (assembly GCA_034440615.1). Taxonomy (NCBI): domain Eukaryota; kingdom Metazoa; phylum Arthropoda; class Thecostraca; family Neolepadidae; genus Ashinkailepas; species Ashinkailepas kermadecensis. The sequence continues at coordinate 94,096 of JAOTOM010002455.1, forward strand.
AGAAGCGCGGCGGGTCGCCGCGGGGTCAGAGGTCGCAGCGATAAGTCGAGACCACTCCGAGCCAACTCCTGTCGGCTATCTTCGCGGTGCAATCAGCGCGCCACCAAACTGGGCGAGATAGCAATCGTCGATATATTGGCATTGCGTAGAAAGTTAAGACGTTTGGATGATAACATTGAACGGAGAGAGGAAACTACTGGGGCTGGAGGGACCCTACTGCGGCTGGGGGAGAGACACTACTGATTGGTTTCGTCGCACTCACAAAAGTCTACCACGGTAGCCCTGCGAGATCAAATCCTGCGACCTGTTGAAGCGCCGTCGATGTGGCTGTTAACTGTGAGACCAGCTATAGGTGACGGCTGACAGGTACGGTGCTGGCTGCTCATTGTGTATTTGTTTCAATTGTGAGTGAAAGCTCAATTCCCACGGCTCAAGTATGGAGTTAATTGGATACACTAAGTGTTGCCTGTGATTATTGGTAAGCAGGCGAATATATCGTGTTTACAGTTTACATACGTTTCTATTATTAATGACGATTATTCGGTTGCATACAAATGTAAGTTCCACTGTGTCAAGGTAACTGAGTTATGGCAGGCAAAGGCAGGGCACGCCCACCTTCCAAATAGTACTTCTACACTTCCCCTAGCCCTGCTCCTGTAAGCTTATTTTAACCCGATTACTGTGCGAGCGCGGGATATTGTTCTCCCACAGGGATCTTGAAGGCTTGCCGTCCATTATCTTCGAAAAATAGCTTAAGCGAATTGTGGAGTTGAATCTTTTAATCCTAGGCACATCAAGAAATGACCAGTGTGACCGACCAAGAATCCCAAGAAGAGAAACGCATTGAACATTGTCTCATACATCCTCTAGACTTGCATCCCATCGAATTTCCCTCCCGTCGTTCCCTTCCCCTCGATTTCCACGTGATAGAACTTAATATGTTCCTTAGCGTCCGTTCAGTCACTAACGCATGGCTTATGTATGCTTAAGTGCAAGGGCGTAGTCTAAAATGGCAAAAGGATGCTTTTTGTCCTATCCATCGGATGTTAATCGGTAATAGTCTGGTGGCAGCTCAATTAACTCTTCGTAGGTGAAGCTATTGACGATGTATATTTTAGAACATAAAGGTGGCTATGGTGCAGGTGGGCATCCGGATTTTTAATCCATTCTTGCAATATCATCTTAATGTCAGCCACCATCGATGCCATTTTTGTTCACTCATAATGCATATTAGACAGAGACAGTTTGGACCAACCTACCACAACCACATTCGGCCCGGTTGGATTCTGAATCCATTTTGCGCGCTGATTTCAGAACTGTTTTTGTTTTTGCTCTAGGGTCATTAAAAGTCAAAATGCTTAACTTTTGTCATTCGGCAAAGTATTAACTTGTAAGCTATCGAGTAGCAAGAAGGCACATATATTGTGTAATACATAAACAAAACATTGGTAAATCATTATTAATATAACTCAGCAGTTGAACTCCTCCTTCTTGCCCCTGTACTTGTTCCTGTTCCTGGCCTCCTGCCTGTTCCACGTGACCATGTCCTGCTGCCAGGCCCCGCTGGCCATGGTGGCCGCCTCCGTGGTCATCTTCACACCCCTCTCCACTGCAGTGGTGGTGCAGGGCAGTCCTGGCTCTGAGTAGGGCTCCTCCAGGAACTGTTCCAGTTCCTGGTCTGTGTGTTGGAACAGGATGGGAGGAGAGGAGGTCGCCTTCTGCAGGTCCACCAGCTCGGACAACTTGGTGGCCGCCAGGTTGATCTCGGGGTTCCTCACTTTCCTAACAGTCTTCCTCTTGCTCCTCTGCTCCTTCTTCCTCGGCTTCTTGATGATGGCCAAGGCCTGCTCCCTCTCCTCCCTCTCCCTGGAGGCCAGCAGGGAGGCCAGCACTACCTCATGTTGGGCGAAGTAGGCGTTGAACTGGAGGTAGGGCTTCAGCATGTCCACCTCCTCCTTGGTGCAGTAGGTGACGAGCCTGGTGACGATGGTGAGCAGGTGGCGGGGACCCTCCAGCAGCAGGTTCCTCTGCCTGATCTCCAGGAAGGAGGGCACGTAGACGTGGATGATGAAGGAGGTCATGCGTCTCTGTGCCTCGCTGGGGGTGGCCGTGCTCATGTACCGGAGAGCAGCTCCCTGCTCTCCGTGTTCTGCCACCGGGCGTTGGTCATTGCACCAGCCCGTGCCCTGGCCCACCTCTCCTGCAGCTGTCCAGACTCCACTGCCCCGGCCATCTGCAACAGATATCTGGTATCATGGTTGAACTCCTTCATGACGGTGGGGGGGGATGACGTCCAGCAGGGCCCTGAGGGTGGGGCTGAGGATGGCCTCGAACTCCTCCACCTGCAGGTCCCACACATTGCCCTGGAGCCTCTTGGCCTCCTCCCCACTCCAGGAGGCCGGGCCGGTGGTGGGGCCGGCGTAGTGGATGAACAGGTGGTTGAACACCTTCTCCAGGCTGTGGACGATGCAGTGGATGTGGAGGAGGGGGCGACCCACCAGCCTCTCGAACTCAGCGATGAACCCATGGTTGTAGCCGCCCATCTTGCTGCAACCATCGCTGAAGACCACCTGCAGGCTGGCGATGTTGATGCCCCGCTCCTCCACGAACCCCACCAGGCTGGTGGCCACCCCCACCCCCACCCCCCCCCCCCACCGGGGTCACGTGACCCAGGAACTCCTCGCCGGGGTACCCGATGACAGCACAGTCCTCACTCCTTACAGTGGCAAACCTTTTATGGTTGGTCTCTCCTACACCAACCTCTACTTTGTTGTCATTGATCCTTTCATCCACCATCAGACCTTTGGCCTCAAACCCCCGCAATTTGTCTTTCTTTTGCTCCCTAGACTTCTTCCTTACTCTCTCAACTGTCTTGGAGTTGATCACTTTACTCTTATCCCCTGCAGTTATAGTGTTGTCTGCCACTCTGATGGTGTTTGTGACATGAGCCACTGCATCACTGGATATCTTGAACCTATCTGCTGTTTCACCGAGTTTAGCCTCTGCTTCCTTCTGCTTTTTCTTTTTCTCTGTTTTCTCTTTCTTATTCACCTGGCATTTGTACTCATTGTCATTCACATCCTTTTCTTCATTGTCATCCTCGCTCTCACTGTTCTCCACTGCCACTTTAGACATCATTCTTTTCACATCATCATCACTTCTCCTCTTCCTCTTTTCTGTCTTCTCTTTGTTCTCAGCATTTTTCTTGGCTGCTTTTTCTTCCTTCTCTTTAGTTTTCTGCAGCCTGGCGGACTCTATAATGTCTACTCCACCAATACAGCCCTCCCTCCCACGCTTCCTCTGGGCGACCAGAAACTCCTTCTCCATCTCAGGAACGTTGTCATCATCAGCTACATCAAACAGTTCCTCCTCTATATCTTTGAACTTCCTCTTCACTTTGCCATTCTTCTTCTTCCTTCTCTTCCTGTCCATACCAGTCTGGCCCTTGGCTATCTCATTCAGACTCTCTTTCCTCATCTGCCACATCTTCTGCATCTTTTCATTCACCTTCTTCTTGCTTATTGTAGGGATGTTGGCAGTCTTGTAGACTTCTACAACCTTCTCAGTGACCTTCTCAGTGGCGTCCTTGCAATCAATATCCTTCTTCCCTTTCTTCATCCTCTCCTGCTCAGCTTCGAAAGCCAGGGCACTTCCTATCTCTTTATTCAGAGGCAGCTTGTTGATGGGCAGGGGCCTCCTGATCCCGAATATCTTGTCAGGTCCAGATCTGAGCTTGGCAGGAGGAGCTTTGCTCCCCTTTGGGCGTCTCATCGTGCTGCCAGCTGTCAGCAGTTAGACTGCCCGTCATTGACTGGACACCGCCACTTCCTCGGTCTGTCAAAGGATTCACTTTTGCTTTCAACTCATGGATTAAACAATACTTCATAGAAGGCGGATTACATATATGACAAAAGGAAGGCTCAAAAGTTAAGCATTTTGATTTCTAATGACCCTAGAGCAAACACAAAAACAGTTCTGAAATCAGCGCGCAAAATGGATTCAGAATCCAACCGGGCCGAATGTGGTTGTGGTAGGTTGGTCCAAACTGTCTCTGTCTAATGCATATTAACCCCTTGGAATCGCCTCCAAAGAAACAAAGGCCGACATGAGGATGAAATGGAGAAGTATGCTATGCAATGTTTAGCATACTTCTTGATTACAAAATCGCTTTGTGTCGTGAGCATGTCCCGACATATAGGTCGGCGACCGCGGGACTGATAGCACCCCGACATCGGTCCATGTAATCTAGGTCGGTGGCCGCGGGACTGATAGCACCCCGACATCGGTCCATGTAATCTAGGTCGGCGACCGCGGGACTGATAGCACCCCGACATCGGTCCATGTAATCTAGGTCGGTGGCCGCGGGACTGATAGCACCCCGACATCGGTCCATGTAATCTAGGTCGGTGGCCGCGGGACTGATAGCACCCCGACATCGGTCCATGTAATCTAGGTCGGTGGCCGCGGGACTGATAGCACCCCGACATCGGTCCATGTAATCTAGGTCGGCGGCCGCGGGACTGATAGCACCCCGACATCGGTCCATGTAATCTGTTCTGGAGGTCCACCAGAAAGTCCTCACAATAATGTGGAGGATAATTCGTGAAGCATAGCGGGCAGGTCGACCAAAATTAAAATGTCCTCGAATTTTACACCCCATAAATTTGTATTTGGACCAAAATTAGTGTACAGGGTAGTCTTGTGCTCTGAACACGCCTGGACAAGTTTTAGCCCGATCCGACTAACGTTTTCGGAGTTATAGCCTCCGGCGGTATTTTGAGGTCACCCAACAAGGGTATATTTGGCGGTAGATATGTCATCGATAATGAAGAGAAAATGTGACATATTATGCATCTTTGAGAAGAAAAATGATTGAAGAAAACACATTCGTGATAAAATATCAACATTTCTCACGTTCTTCCTCGTGACCTAATGACCTCGTGACCCCATGACATCGTGACCCCATGACATCGTGACCTCGTGATTTTCTGTAACCCCTAGCCCATTGAAATTGATAAATTTGATGGCAGAAATCCAAACGGGCAGAGTTTGGCTGCCATAAAAAAAATGTGTTTTACTTATAAATATCCCTAATAGGCCTCCGTTCTCCATGGCTTCTATGATTTTCCCATTTTCGGAATGAACGTATTTCGAGTAAGTTGTCTCCAATTGGAAAACTACCAGGGATCGAACAATGAAATGAACAGTGGGGATATGAAAACGTTTGCGTGACAAAAACAAAGTTATTCATGTAAATCGTATAGTTTGTCTTAATAAACTTCACAAAGCTCAAGGTCACCCATTACCGATAGGTTGGGTATTTGAGTTGATGTGTATATCGACTACGTCGATAATGCAGCGCCCATATCATCGTCAGTCCAACAATGACATATGCACTAAGATCAGCTGACGATGCAACTGCATGTGGACGGCTCGATGTACGTGTGACATCATGCCGTGCTACATAGGCGTAGGAACGTCTCAAAAAGTGGATGGGCCAAGGTCAACAGCAGGGGCGCACGCGGGAATTTCACAAAGTACCATGGTTGAGCACTTTTGGATAGAAAACCCAATAATTTTAATAGTGAACACACAACTTTCACCGCTAAGGGGGAGAGGGCAGGCCCCCCTGGGCGCGCCTATGGCCAAGAGAAACATGTGGTACTGAAAAAGAACTGTCATCGCAGTATAAATGCTTTCAAATTCACACTTCTCGCTGAACTTGGAACTCTATTCACGATTGATTGATTCTTTTGTAATAATAGGTGTATCTTCCGGGTGCAAGTGAAACCATTAGTACCTATTACTGTTGAAACATAATTTCTTCAACTTGTTCAACTCAACTCTTATTCAACCGCTATGTGCGTGTGTGTGGGGGTGCAAGCTCGTTACAGCCTCACTAATGGGTATGTGGTGTGCTCTAGTTTCCATGATATAGTGCTGTACGTCTCTAAGATGTCCCCCGCTGTAAATGTTCACCGATGTTGGTGAGGAGAAAGTATTAGCAAGAACGTAGCACACTTGCTGGCCCATGACAAAATAAGTCTCATGATTGATGCTGGAAAGGATGAGAGACATGAAAGACGGGTGATCGCTGGTTGAATTTTTTTGATCCGGTGTGTGGCGGACCAAGATTGGCAGGCTGACAAACTGGAGCAAAGAAAAACATAATACATAAAAATATATTGTATGGTGTTCGTCCTCAGAGCCCAACTCAAACACATAGGTGATCAGTGACCTCAATCACCTCTGCAGTACTACATCGTGCACCTTAGAATATCCGCCACTTGAAACTGAAACGAAATGCTACAACTACATCATGTGGCAACCGGCTGAAACGGAATGTAAGCACATATTTTGGGGACCAACAATTCAGTGCAAAATAGCTGACAGGTGACAACACACGGGATGTCATTAAGTCATAACGTGTTCAGACTTAAGAGCTACAAGAGCCCATCCTGAAATCAATTCGACGATTAGTTCTCTTCTTCCCACGTTTTCTGGTGGCTAAGAAATCCGGATAACCGCTGAGCTTTGTGCACCTCATATCTTTGGTTAAATACGCTCCCAGATTGGCTACCGATTTGAGGCTCTAGTTAGATGTTCTTTTTTGGACCTTTCCATTTTTCTTTGTCTACGGATGTGTTTTAGGGCTCCAGCCAATTTTGTTAGGGGCCCGGCACATTTTTGTGACCCCGGCTCCTATTAGAGTTTTGTTGCGTTTTTGTGCCCAGACGATTTTTTTTAGGTATCGGCGCGTTTTCGCAGATCCCGAAGTGTTTATTTAGTGCCCGGTCTTTTTGTTCCTTTTCTAGGGCCGTGTCGATTTTTGAGGAGCCCAACCTGGTATTGAGGTGTGGTCTCAAGGCCCCGGTGTGCTTTGAGGGCCCCGTTGTGTTTTGTTTTTTTAGCTCCCGGTGTGTTTATTTAGAGGTGCAACGCATGTTTTAAGATCCTGCCTCTTTTCGCCAGACTCGGTACGCTTTCGAGGGCCCGGTACATTTTGTCCTCCAGTTGTGCTCTTAGGGTCCCGCTATGTTTATTTGGGGTTCCTCGCTCACATTTGTGGGACCCAGCACGATATTGGGGGCTCCGAGATAATTTCTCGGGGTTTCGTCGCGACCTTCCGGGCCCGGGCGCGTGGTTCCGGGGTATCCGACGCCAGTATTTCTAGGCTGGGCGCAAATTCTGGTGACTTCTGATGAATTATGGAAAGTCCGAGCTACGGCCTGATTTTTCGGGCCGCCGGCGACATTTTTTCCTGTACCGCTGTTATTTTTTCGAGCTCCAGTACGTTTTCGGTGCCGTGTGCGATTTGTTATGGCATCTGGCGGCAGTGGCGTCGCCACGAAATTCTTCCAGGGGGGGGGCAATGTTGAAAGGGGGCCTCCTGCTCCCCAAAAGGGGCCTCCACTGTGTTAGGGCCTCCTATTGTTTTTAGGTCCTTACTATGCTTCCAGAATCGGAAACCATGGTGCATCATTTACGCAAAACGCAATATAAAATTTATTTTCTCGCTGAGAACTGAGCCATACCAGGGCATAAATAAGTAATATGTGGATAAATAACTAAGTGCCAAAACAAACCAATGTCATAATGCTTTCTCGACCAGAAGAATCTTCCCGCTGGCCTCTAGATTGTAGCGAGCTGGTGGGGCTGTTGCTAAGCATATCTTAACACTCGCACATCCGGGGGGGGGGGCAGATATCTGCCCCCCCCCCTGCGGTTTTTCCTAATTTCCCGCCATACTAATCGGGTTAGCAAGGCCAAACCTCGTATGGCTGCTCATTAGTCTTTTCCGCATATCCTCAGAAATGTTTGACCCTGGGTCATCTCAAGTCAGGTCACCAGGTCAGGCGAAGTGACCCAACATCCCTCGGAGTCTAGGTGGCATCACTTCCACAATAATTGGGCGATTGATTTCAAACTTATAACACGTCATGATCTCATCAGGGACTATAATATACATCTCGTTTTTTTCGTAGCATTGACCTGAGGTCAGGTCGCGGCCATGGCTTCCCCCATTATAGGCCTATGGTAAAATATACAAATGTTTTCTGGTTACATATTTGCTCTCGGAATGACCTCGCAACGGTTATGGCCTGTAGTTGGAAGCTATTTTCAATGTTACCGCTGACATTTTTGCTCAGTGACCTCACCAAGGTCATTTGAGGTCACCTGAGATCACTAGCACATTTCTGCGCATTATATCGCACTGCGTTGAGCTAGAAGGCTGAAATTACCGTCATTGTGCTTATATCGTCAGGACGTGTCGATTGATACATTACATGACCTCCCTAGGCTACCTCATGGCCGTGACCTGAGGTCATAGTTTGGGAGTTGACCTGACCTTAAATCACACAGCGTATTGTCGATAGCACATTTCAAGGGTTGTCGAATAGCATTCGCCGTTTGTTTATATCTGTTACAGGTCCTGAGATATGTGTCAATATCTGAGGGTCCCACCCGATCTGGTCGAATTTGACCTATGATGACCCAGTGACCTAAATATTGACCTGAGCGAAACAATGACCGAAATACTTTCGATAGAGAGGTTGTCACCAGCTATCCAACGCCGTTTTTCGTTTGTCGCTACCTAGCATAGTTCTGGAGATCTTAGGGGGGAAGACATCTGCCCCCACCCCCGGACCGGCGAAGATTGCGCGGACCGCCGGACGTGCGAATGTTAAAGATATCTCCCATTGATCAACCCACTTCTATGTCCACCAAGTCTAACTGAATGTAGCTAGATTCACCACTACTGTTAGTTATTCCCACCAGCATATGTCATAAGCAAGCTTAAACGATCATTTCTCAGTCAAAGGACGACAATTTCGCTAAGGTGACATCGATAAATGGATTGAATTGGTTTTCTGATCGCCATCTTAGGGATTTATTGATTTTTTTTTATAATATTTCGTGCTGGCTGCAAGGCACCTGGCACACAAACTAAAATAATAAATCCTCAACAAATAAACTCACGGCAAGAGCAAGCATTGAACAACATTGCATAAATGACAATGCAGCAATAAATCAATGGCAATGCATAAATAATGCAAAACCTTAAAATTCCACATCGTCACGCCCATGGTTTTCGCTGTGCTGTACCGTTTTGTAAATGATGTCTTTGGGAAGGTATTGAAGCTGGGAGGCTCTAATCATGCAGGCTCTAATCA